>JAOTQJ010062881.1:0-13663 GCA_025642045.1 Solanum sejunctum | reverse complement strand
TCTTCTTCCTCTTCTTCTTCTTCTTCTTCTTCTTCTTCTTCTTCTTCTTCTTCTTCTTCTTCCTCTTCTTCTTCTTCCTCCTCTTCTTCCTCTTCTTCTTCTTCTTCTTCTTCTTAATAAATGTCCCAAAATGTTGCTAAGTGTTGAAGACCAAAAATCTTGAACTATGAGGGTATATATAGACATACAACATTTCAAAATTGCAACATAAGGGCTCCTAGTTAGCCCATTGACCAATTATGTCCCCAAACTTTTCTATTTTAATCCAATTAAGGACTCCCAACTTCAAATAAATTTTTACCCGCAAAAATTCACTTGATCACATACTCCCACACCATAAGTTAATAAAATTTTAAATACACCTTAATCACAACAATTTTCCTGAATGAGCAATTAACCTCCATTTAGTTAATTACGGGGTCTAACAATTCTACTCTTTGAGTTGATAGATGATGAGATGAGTTGAGGTTTCTTGCCCAAAGAGGCTAGGTGATGGAAATTCTTTATTGATTGATTAATAGTTTATGAGCAAGTCAAGTCATGGAAGGAGTATTGAGCACCAAAAGTAAAAATGAGTCCCATTCGCACTCATTACCTATGTGGCCATTATAGGATAGGATTGGACCGTGAAAACGGATATTTCCTTGTCCAAAAAGAGGACTTGATAGACTTATGGATCCACCAATAGACTCGTCATTTAACCCAACAAGGTATTGGATGGATGTGAAAACGATATCATTTCGTTGTATCATTACCGGGTCATAGGTGGTGGTTGTCGATTAGAGAAACTCCTTGATAGGTTTCATGTTGATAGTACTCTGTTGATGTGATAGTCTAAGTCTTGATTGATGGTGATGTGATAGTGTCCTATTCCTTATTCTGAGTTGAGATTGAGTAACTGATGAGATGATGTCATTTCATGTTTTTTTGCCTATACTATTTACTTTAGCCCATTTTACATATAGTACATTTCACGTACTAACGCCCTTTTCATGCTGTATTATTCCATGATGCAAATTTTGTAGACAGAGGACTTCAGTAGGCAAATCGTTGAGGTCCAGAGTTCTTTGATCTCAGATAGTAGTCAGTCCTCCCTTGCATTTGGAGAATGTCTCTTTCATTGTTTCATTTGAGTTATTTCTTTTGAGTTGTGGTAGCCATAACCTGTCATGGTGCTTTCTTAGATAGTAGTCATAAGGCTTCACAGACACAGATAGATGATGAATAATGTTAGGCTTCTTTTCTCCTTTTTCTATTTTTAAATTGAGTTCTTTCATTAACCTTGTTTCTTGTGATAGGCAATGATGAATCTTGTAGCCCACTGATAGTCGAGGTCATTTCTTTAATGTCTCCTGCTTATCGACTGACTGAACAAATTGATAAGGTAGGTGGTTCACTTGAGGGCTAGCAATAGTCTCCGAATGTCAGTTACGTATAGGGTATGCTCCCGGAGCATTATCTGTAGTCACTCCTACTTTTCTCTCCCTCCACAGATTCTTGTTAGGGTTTTCCTTGAGGCAGTTAATTTTTCATGCAGTTGGTCTTCTCAGTTCCAGTGGTGAGGCTCAGAGCTTAGACTTTTCATTGGATGCTATCATTAGTTTAGTAGTTTTTGTTATTTTCGGAGACTAAGTTGTATCTATCAATTCTCGTGTGTAGGTAGATGCTCTATAGAACTCGTAGATTTTAAAATTTGAACTGTATTTTTAGATTTTGACTACTTAAGTACTTATCTATTATCTTCTTTGAAGTTTTTTTAAAATTATTTAGTCAAGTTTCGGTGTCCTTTAGTTATAACCCCAGTTTTATATCGTGACATTAGTAAATTATTTTGCTCCAAAAAAAGAACTTATTATTAATTAATTACTATAGATTTTTTGTTTGACACCTATCATTTGATTTAAAAATGTATTAAATTATAATTATTTACAATTACGCAGAAAGAAAATCACATATAATATTTTTCCTAAAAGTTAATTAGATATTATACAAATTCAACCAAGAAAATAATGAATTCATCATACTATTACTAAAATGTGAGTAAAAATAATTTAAAATTAAAAAGATTAATATTATAAACTACAAGGTGATTGAGTCGTTATCATATTATTGTCTATAAAAGTGATAAAATCACTTTAAGATATGACCTAATAATACTCCTCTTGTTCGTATGAGGTGAATCATTCAGGATATGACACATCCTTTGAGAAATATATTTTGGAATATAATTAAAAATTATTTTTTATTATTATCCTTTTAATTATTCTCCTAAAAAATGATGATCAGTTAAGAATCTCAATAAAAGGATAACTATGAAAAAAATTTCCATAATTCTTTTGAAATTTGAATAATTTACTTATTTTGGAATATAAAAAGAATCCAATAATTCATTAATTATAGACTATAGGGAAAAACGATTTGTATATATATTTTATGGTAATGATTTTCTTGCTAAAATATTTTTGATAGATTTTTAAGATTAGTAGATTTAGTTTAATCTTGACTTCTTATCATCTAATGTATGTTGACAAATTTTAACTTGATATTTTCAAAGTTAACATTTTTAATATTTTATTCTTTTTCTTAATAAATTTGGGTCAGGGACCCCATTTTATTGATAAATCAAAGGAAGAAATTGGTCTCAAACTTGGGCAAATGTCTGATGGGTCCAAAATAAGGAAATAAAAGGGGAGTGCATCTAGAGTTATCATCCTTATCTTCACAGCTATGAAAGGTATGGCTTCTTCTCTTGGGCTATCTCTTTCTTCTGATCTAATATTATCTTTTTATTCATTAAATAGTTTTTAAAATTTTTTTTTGCGATATTAATTTATTTAGTTGATAATTATTCTTTTAAAAAAATACATTAGAATTCTATCTATTAAATTTGATTGTCATATTTTTGTTATATTTGTTGCATTTGTTTATATACATTTTAATATTTTTAACACAATTCTATTAACTTTAAATTTTGTACATAGACAAATAATTATGCATTATTATAAGCACATAATTTTAGTATCCCATAGTTTAAAATCCACCATTTTGTTTAAGGAAAAAAGATTTATATTTTTTATATAGCCTTAACCATTAAGTAAAGAGATTGCAACCTCGTAAAATACATGTGATCGTTTCTGCAATTTGCAAGACACAGAGAGACAAACCATGTCATATTTGAACGCATTGAAGAAAAATAATGAAAATACTATACTCAGCAAAAATGATGTTGTGGGGTTTGTAAATCATACTCGAGGAGAACATAAGAAGGTCGAGGAGAAAGTAGAAACAATTAAAAAAATAATGAAAACTTTGAAGAGTAGAACATAATCTTTGAAGAGGAAAATAACAGATATAAAGATAACACATCTCAAACAAAAAGAAGCTCATGAAGTTGAAAAGGTCAAGAGGTAAAAACTTGACACCCAGTTGAATTATGATCGAGCAATGTAAAAGGAGATTGAACAACTCAATAATCCTGCTCCCCAAGGGATTAAATCCATCACTCAACCTCTACATCCTCTGACATATGATGAGTTTTTTGTAAGCTGGTGGTTGGCCTTTAAAGAAGAGGACAAAGTAGCTGGAATAGCTTTTTATCATTGAAATTTTTTTTTTCTTTCAGAGAAGGCCTTTCTTCGTTTAGTTATCAACATGAGATGGATGGAGTTTAAGAAAATTACTCACTGAAAAAATAAAATTGCTTATTAAAGAGTGCAACATAATTTTTTAAAAGGAAATTTGAGAGTACCAATATAAACTTTAGCATCTAGTAGATTCTCCTTAAAGTTTCTAGTCAGGCTTTCAATTTTTAGCTTCAGTTAATGTCAACTTTTTCTTCTAAATCTATTGCTCCTTCTATACATTCCCTCTACTTTGGAGTTCATATTTACAACTTACTTTTATGTCCTTCGAAAAATTATTCTAAATGTATGAACTCTTTTAAGATGGGTATTTTAACCACATATTCTTTCTATTCTAATTTATATGATGATATTTGAATTTTGAGATTCAAATCACTACTTTAGGATCTCAATAAGAATAAAGAAAAAGAAAAATTATTTTAAGCTCATGTACAGATGTTGAATTTACATTATGTTTGTGTGTAATAAAATGTTTTCAGTAACCACTTCATATTACATTATAAAGAGGGAATGATATATGTTTGATATTCTTAGAGCAACGTGACTTTGCATATTTTTAAATAATCCATAAAAGAATTTTTTCCTCAGATCCATCTTTATTGCCACAGATAATCATTGTAAGCTTTTCTTTGTCCTGCCTTCTTCCTTCTAGTTGTTTCCTAGCAAGAGAATGATCAACTTGTGACATGTAAAACAAATCAATTTCATTCATATTAAAAATATCATTTTAGAAAATTGGTCTATTTTTTTCTTATGAATTCCAATTTGATCTACATATCTTCTATATCAACTGAACCATTCTACTCGAAATGACTTGATACCATGTCTTAGCTTGAATTTTTCAAGCTAATCTTAAGATAATTTGTTCTCAAAATCTTGCTAAGGATTCTCCTATTGTATTTATTGTCATGACCCAAGCCTAGGGCCTAGACGTGACATTGCGAATGATAAATCCGAAGACAATCCAAACAAGTCTATTATTCGTAACGTGCACACATCCTTGGTTGCGGAAGAAAAATAAACAATAACAAGAGCCAAGTAAAAAGGAGAGTGGGACTAAGGGAATATTTTTCATAAACATAGAAATCATAAGAAGAGTTAAACTTGAAAGCATATACAAACTTAGTATCCAACAACATCTTTACTTTAGAATGGAGCGGGGGACAAGATACCTTTCAGGCGCACCCTCATAATAATAAGAATCCAACATAAGAAATAGGTCTCAACAAAGCATGAAATGAAGTAGATATCATCCTCGGAGTTAAGGACTCACCAAAGCTTTCTTAGACAATCAAACTAGCCATGTGGATGAGGAGGATCAAAAGGAGCTCCGGTTCCTAATAGTGAAATCATGTAGGCATAGAGTATGCATTAGTACGTTTGAATGTATTAAGTATGCGAGATCCAATGCAACAAAGATATAAACCAATAAATTCAAAATTCATAACCATAAGCAATGGACCTATATAATCTCAACATGACATGTATAATCAGTGCTTGTAATAAAACATGCTTGTAAAACATTCAATTTGCATAGTACATAATACATGTGTGGGAAGAGACCTTAATCGACATAGACCGAGCGAGCTACAACTTAGAATCCGAGGCATGACATCCCCTTGATAAGGTGACCGAGGCATGGCACCCCCTCGAAGGTGACCGAGGCATGGCACCCCCTTGACAAGGTGACTGAGGTATGATACCTCCTCGACAAGGTGACCGAGGCATGTCACTCCTTGATAAGGTGTGGTCTACTTGCCAAGACAAGCTAAACATGGAAACATGATAACATGAGAGTAGATCATAATCATATGTAAACCTTGCTTTAACATGGATGACTCACAAGAGGTAAAAATTGTGAAATAGGGATTAACTTGATAATCGCAACATCATAGATACTTCTCACGAATTTATTATATACTTGAAAGCCCATAATCATCATGAAGTCAATTGACTTGTAAAACATGTAATAGATCATCAAAAGCTTGAGAATTCTTGTCATATAATTTTATCAAAAACTTGATATCATATATGACACTTGCTCAAATCATGCAAATATAACAGTATGGATCATGAAAAAGTGAAATCAATGCATCTTAAAGTCATGTAAATCAGCCCACCAACATCATGGTAAAACCCCACCATAAGTATCATGTAATTCATATCAAAAGTTGACAATAGCTCATAGATTTCATAGCTTAAATCATGCATAGTCTCAATAGACAAAGATTAACTTATAGTATAAGCTTAAAATAGGTATTCATGCATAATCAACAATACTTGATAAAACCCCAACATAATTTATGCTTATATTTCATAATAAGAGATAACCATATGTAATACAACTTGAAAACATGCAATTTTCACAAAAAAGAAGATTGGGATCCATGGTTGTAAGGACCCAATGGATGAAATTCACATGCATTAAACCTTGCATTTCTTGAAATTGAGTTGAGGAAGACTTGAAGCTTGGAGTGGGTTCTTGCAATCCGCAGCTTGTCCTTGAAATCATTGAATTTGAATGGAGGATTTGAAAATGATTTGGGAAAGTTTTAAAGGATTTTAGAGAGAGTATTTTGGCAATAAACTGATGAACTGAAGAGTTTGGGACCATAAATGAGTATAAAAATGTCAATTTAGGGTTTAGAAATAGTGGGAAAGGACCAAAATAACTTTTCCTAAAAGCTGTCAAACGCTCCCTACGGATGGGTCGTGAACAAAACTATAACTCGTAGTATCCCTATCGGGACCCTTGGGCTCAATTTTGGAATTTCTGGAATTTGCTACGGGTCACACTACGACCCTAGCCCACAGTACGACCTCGTAGCAGAGGTTTCATAGTGCAACTTTGCACTAACAGTCCTCAGTAAAATGATCATAACTTTTGACTCCAAACTCTAAATAAGGTAAAACTAGTTGCATTGGGAAGTTAACACAAAGGGCTTTCATTTGGCATGTCATGGGTTATCCAGTTCTTTGTATGCTAAAAGTTATGATCATTTAAAATTGACCCTTATACAATCCAACACCCAAAACTAAATTTATAGGAAAGTCTTGAACTCGTCTAAGTACTAGAAGTCTCTCATGACCCTAATACTTCCCACCTATACAAATGAGACTTGCAACATAGGTACAATGAGCATGGAGTTATAGGGTGTCATAATATCTTCTGCTTTGAAACATTTGTCCATGAATGTCAAAGAAACATTCGTTAGAGGAATATTTAGGAAAATTTCAGCCCGTCATGAGTGTAATAAATGTATTTAAACATTATTTTCAAAAAGTTTCAACCATATATGTCAAATGTTATCAAAACTTGTTATCATAGACATATATGCATGCAAAATGACATGAGGGCTGAAACTTAAGGTTTGAAATTATAGATAGGACTTAATTTGTTATCTTAAGCTTGAATGGAGTAAAAGAGGTACGAATGTCACTTCTTTATGTCCGCTCTGGTTCCCTAAGTAACACTTTTGACTGGATAATTCTTCCAAAGAACCTTGATGGATGCTATATATTTGTTCCTTAATCTCTCTCCTAATAAGCCTCATTTTCTCTATGGCATCAATCACTAAGTTCGGTTCAATTATCCCACCAATAAATATCCCTGAAATCTTTAATATTAGGCACACACAACATACCTTGGAATCTAAGGACACCATCTCCCTCTTGGGACAAACCCCCCACTTTACCATCCTTCACCAAGGCCTTCAATTCTAGTGAGACGGGGTCAATGTCTTGATCCAACTTGACTTCCTCAATCGAAAAAGGTTGGGAACCATTAACAACTACTACACCACCATTTTCAACTTCACCCCACATAACCCCCAACCTAGGTAAATGGTGAACTTCTCTAGCCACCTCCTCGTTATCTAAAATTCACACTTTTCATATTTAACAAGCAACCGCATCCCTTAAGATTTGCAACATCACCCTCAAATGATTCATAAGCTCTTCTTCACTCTGAAAATAAATCAATATACCATCACTAAAGATCACCACAAACATATCAAGGTAGGGTTTAAAGACCCTATTCATGAGATCCATAAACATGGCCAGGGTATTAGTCAGCCACATAACTCCACTACAACTCAAAATGCTAATTCCTAGTCCAAAAAGTGATTTAGGGATATCACACTCCCTCACTCTCACTAGGGGGGAAGACAGGACCAAATATCAATCTTAGAAAAATGACTAGCCCCCTGTAGTTGATCAAATAGGTCATCTATCATTAACCACCATGTTACAACCTTATGGGTTCTACAAGGGTTGGAAGCATGATATGCATGTAACCAATCCACCCCAAGGATAATCTCAAATCCCACCATGCCAAGTTCAACAAAATCACAAGATAAGACTTTATGCAATAAGGATATGGGATAACCCCTATAAACTTTTCTAGCAACAATGGACTCACCAGTGGGGGTAGTCACCTAAAAGGTTCAGATAATAATGCGGAACACACGAGAAGCTTGTTGGTAACAAAATGAGTAATAAAAGAAACAGTGGCACCCAGGTCTATCAATGCACACACATTAAAATAAAAATCTTTAACATACCGGTAATAATATCGGGCACCTCTTTAACTCGTTATCCCACTTGAAGAGCATTAAACCCAATTATGTCATGGAGCACCCCCTTGTTGGCCAGCTTGAGCCCCTTGATCAATATGACCACCTTGTTCTTGAGGCCGACCACCTTTACCCCTTTTTCGAGCATAGGGACAATCAATTAGCTTGTAACCCACTTCACCAGAACTATAACAAACATTGGTTTTACTCAAGCAAGGGCCACCATGGTTCCTCCCATACCTTTGAAACCTAGGGTTAATATTCCCACCATTTGCATCTTGACACCTTTGGTTAGACAACCCAGCAATAGCCAACCTTTTGTTTGGAGCATTGGAGGACTCTTGACCTTGGAAGCCACCATGAAATCGAGCCCTCTTGGACTCCTTACTTCCCCCCTTCCTAAGCTTCTCCCTCTCAAGTTGTTCAACATATGTCATGAGTCAGTACAAGTCCATATCACCCACTAGCATAGCGATACGACACTCTTTATTCACCAAGTTGGACACTTTTAACACAAACTTGTTTATCCTTGATCTAGGTTAGACAACCTATTAAGGAGCCTACTTGAAGAGCTTGTTGAACTTGAGTGCATACTCTCTCACACTCATGGAACGTTGCTTCAGATTTATGAACTCCATTATCTTAGGCTCTCTCAAGTTAATATGGAAGAATTGGTTGAGGAAGGCGACTTTTAACTCCTCCCAACGAATAGCATCATGATTTCCTCTCTCCAACTTCCATTGCACAAATGAATTTGAGCCACACCATTTAGTTGGTAGGCGTCTAGATCCACCTTTTCCTCTGAATTTACATCCATGATGGATAGCACCTTATACATCTCATCTATGAACTCTTGGGGATCTTTCTCCCCCTTGGACCCATGAAACTTCGAAAGGTTCATCCTAGTGAACTACCTCACTCTTGAAGCGGGAGTATGAGCATGAGGAGCTTTGGCTCTTTGATGCAATTAGTTGGTCATATCATAGGATAATATTGTTATGGAATTTCAAAACTCGACTTGAGTAGCCTCTTCTACTTGAGGGGGCTTGGGGAGCAGGGATAAGCCGGTTGCCCTATGGGTGCATGACCCCTCCTTGGTCTTCCTCTTTGTAGTGATATGATCTAGAAGAAAAAAGAGCATTCATTAGGGGTAGAAAGCCTTATCTTACATCTAAAGCACGATATAGATCATGAAGAAGGGAAACATTTCCTAAAATACCTTATAGCCTCTAAATCATAGTTGTGGCACGCTTCACAATCATGAGTAAGACTCTAATTGATGCAGTGTGTCAGATTTCTGAGGACCATTAATAACCTAGTGCTCTAATACAAAGATTTTTATGACCCAAGACTAGGGACTAGACGCGACATGCCGAATGAGTAGTTTGAAGACAACCCAAATAAGCCTCTTGTTTGTAACATGCATACATCCTTATTGCGAAAGCAAAATAAGCAATAACAAAAGTTAAGTAAAAAGGGGAGCGGGACTAAAGGAATATTTTTCCTAAACATAGAAATCATAAGAAGAGTCAAACTTAAAATCATATACAAACTTAGTATCCAATAAACCTCTACCTTAGAATGGAGCGGGGGCCAAGACACTTCCTGGGCTCACCCTTATAGTAATAAGAATCTAACATAAGAAATAGGTCTCAACATAGATGAAATAAAGTAGATATAATTCTTAGAGTTGAGAACTCACCAAAGCTTTCTTGGAGAACAAAACTAGCCACATGGAGGAGGAGGATCAAAAGGAGCTCCAGTTCCTACATGGTGAAATCATGTAAGCATAGAGTATGTATTAGTATGTTTGAATGTATTAAGTATGTGGGATGCAATGCAACAAATATATAAGCCAATATAATCAAAATGCATAATCATAAGCAATGGAGCTATATAATCTCAACATGGTATGCATGATCAATGCTTGTAATAAAACATGCTTGTAAAACATTCAATTTGCATAGTACATAATACATGTGTGAGAAGAGACCTTAACCGACATAGATGGAGTGAGCTATAACTTGGAATCCGAGGCATGACACCCCCTCGACAAGGTAACTAAGGCATGGCACCCCTCAACTAGGTGACCGAGGCATGGCTCCTCCTCGACAAGGTGATTGAGGTATGACACCCCCTCATCAAGGTTTGGTATACTTGCCAAGGCAAGCCAAACATGGTATCATGATAATATGAGAGTATATCATAATTATTAGTGAACTCTTGCTTTAATATGAATGGCTCACAAGAGATAGAACTCGTGAAATATGGCTTAACTTGATACTTGCAACATCATAGATACTTTTAATGAATTCACATGTAATAGATTATCAAAAGCTTGAGAATACTTGTCATGTAATTTTATCAAACACTTGAAGGGCATATATGGACACTTGCTCAAATCATGCAAATGCAAGAGTATGGATCATGAAATAGTGAAATCAATGCATCTTAAGGTCATGTAAATCATCCCACTGACATCTCGGTAAAACCCCCATCATGGGTATCATGTAATTCATATCAAAAGTTCACAATAACTCATTGATTTCATAGCTTGAATCATACATAGTCTCAACAGACAAAGATCAGCTTATAGTATAAGCTTAAAATAGGCATTCATATATAATCAACAATACTTGACAAAACCCCAACATAATTTATCATCATATTTCATAATAAGAGATATCCATAAGTAATACAACTTGAAATCATGCATTTTCACAAAAAGAAAGATTGGTCTCAATGGTTGAAAGGACCCAATGGGTGAAATTCATATACCTTAAACCTTGAATTTATTCAAATTGAGTTGAGGAACACTTGAAGCTTGAAGTGGGTTCTTGAAATCCAAAGCTTCTCCTCGAAATCCTTGAATTTGAATGGGGGATTTGAAAATGATTTGAGGAAGTTTTAGAGGGTTTTAGAGAGAGTATTTTGGCAATAAAATGATGAACTGAAGAGTGTGGGACCATAAATAAGTATAAAAATATCAATCTAGGGCTTAGAAAGGGTGGGCAAGGACCAAAATAACCCTTCCTAAAAAGCTGTCAAACGGCCCGTACGGGTGGGTCATAAACAGTACTATGACTCGTAGGACCCCACTCTGACCATTTGGCTCAATTATGGAGTTTCTGGAATTTGCTATGGGTCACACTATGACCTATAGCCCACACTACGACCTCATAACAGAGGTTGTAAAGTGTAACTCAACACTGGCAGTCCTCAGTAAAATGACCATAACTTTTGACTCCAAACTTTAAATAAGGTGAAACCGGTTGCATTGGAAAGCTAAATCAAAGAAATTTCATTTAGTATGTCACGGGTTATCTAATTATTTGCATGCTAAAAGTTATGGTCATTTAAATTTGACCCTTGCATAATCCAACGCCCAAAACTTAATTTATAGGAAAATCTTGAACTCGTCTAAGTACTAGAAGTCTCTCATGACCCTAATACACTTCCCACCTATACTAATTAGACTTGCAACATAGGTTCCTATGAGTATGCAATTATGGACTATCACATACATGGTCTTGATTTTGAAGAAACCATTCATAAATAATCTTCTTTATGTCTTGATATTTTGTTGGTTTGTGTCACTTCGTGTCCTTTCTTTCTTTTTTTTTTTAATGTCAGTCGAAAGTTATCTAACTGATTGTTTAAGTGTAATGAACTTTAATTTTATTTTTGATATTTTAAAAAGATTATCATTTTACCCTCCCGATAGCTAACTTGACTCTTATTTGATTAATCGTGAAAGTTGATTTTTGAAAATATTTTATAAAAAAGTAGAGATTTTACTAAAGAGTTGAGTTTTAAAGACTTAAGTTGCTTAATTTTGAGTTTCAATATTTGAGATAGAATTTCGTTAATTCTATCAAGTTTAGATGTGAAAATTGGTCTAAGAGACTCATCAAAAATCAAATTTGGAGTAATTAGGTGAATTTGAGATTTGAAGTTGAAAATTGAGTTAAGATTTGACCAAAGATTTACTTTGATTAATATGTTGAGTTCGAATACTCGTACTGATTTCTAATGGTTCCATCAGTTTCGAGAGGTGATTCTATTAGCTCTAGAATGAGCGTTCGTATAAGTTTTGAGTGTTCCAAAAGTGTTTTGATAGTCTTAGTGCCTTAAAGTTGTCCTAGTTGTAATAATTGAAATTTAGGTCAAAGAGACTTCATATTTAATTTCTGACAATTTTATTGAATTCGATATGTTGAAATTAATAGGGATACATATATGATTTGTGTATACAGGATCAAATGAATCTCAAGGGTTTATTAAATGATTTTATGACATTTGGTGATTGCTGATATCTGGTATTCCTTGTTCGCGTTTGCTTACCACCTCATTGCATTCACAAAGTTATGTTGCATTGTGTATCACGTTCGTGGACCCTTAGGTTGTGATTGTGGAGAGTCAGTGGGGATGACCGCCACGTTTGCAAATGCTTGGGTCATGATCACAAATCCTGTTGACTTTGAGCTCCGTGTTTGTGGCCTATGAACCATGATTATGGGAGTAAATAATTCCTGAACGATAGCTCATTAAAAATATCGAATTTTAGTCATTTCTCCATTTTCGGATCTTGGGTGCTTGGAAAAGGGCGATTTCAAGTGTTTTTTCATGGAGATTTTGTTGATAAGTTGTTTTGAGCTATGATCTTCATTATACATTAAGTATTTCTTCTTTTAACGTCAAATAATGAATTTCAATTGAAAATTTTGAGGTATTGTCCAAAAACTATAGTTTTACAAAATTTATGATTATGAGGTATGATTATGATTAGGAATTGTCTCCATAGGTTAAGAAGAGTACCACAACACCAAATTTGGATCGTGACATCAAGTGTGTTTGATATTATAACTTGACTAACTTTTCAATGAAAATTTTATTAGGACACAAGTTTAAATCTTTTGAATGCATGTCAAATGATCTCTTTTGTACTAACATAATGCTTTATATATTTGATCTGTTATTGTTGATTTATGACATATTTTAAATAAGAAACCATTTTTTGATATGAAATTTCTTATAATGCTTATATAATTTATTCTCTCATCATCATGCATCAAATGTTTTCCTTGTAAAAATACAATAAATAATTTTGATTAGTAAGAAATAGCAAACATTATGTATTAATGAATTATTCAATTCCTAAATTTATCTTACAATGAATTATTTAGCAATATATATATTGCTAGACCCCATAATTAATTAAATGGAGGTTAATTGCTCATTCGGGAAAATTGTTGTGATTGAGGTGTACTTTAAATTTTACTAACTTATGGTGTGGGAGTATGGGATCAAGTGAATTTTCGCGGGTAAAAATTTAGTTGAAGTCGAGAGTCCTTAATTGGGTTAAAATAGAAAAGTTTGGGGACCTAATTGATCGATGGGCTAACTAGGAGCCCCTGGGTGCAAATTTTAATACTTGGGGTTCTATAA
>JAOTQJ010062870.1:0-13666 GCA_025642045.1 Solanum sejunctum | reverse complement strand
CAAATATAATAATAATAATAATAATAATAATAATAATAATAATAATAATAATAATAATAATAATAATAATAATAAGCTTAAGAATACTCACCTCGACTCTTCAGCTCATGCTCAGCTCAGTACACAATGGTTTAGAATATTTTATACGTTCAAACAATATATATGCATAGTGAAAGTAAACTCAAGTTTGTAAATCTCTTGTTCAATCAAAGTTGCTTAGGAGGTTCTCTTAACCGACATACCTCCCACTACCATAAACTAGGTAATGTACAATGAATCAGCATCATTGTCACGCTAGTCCTATAAGTGCCACGGCATAGGACGATCAACTCTCTCTTAGATCCAAGGTAAATGTCCACTTGTGGGACAAGTCAACAGGTCGATATTGTATGACTATCCTACGCTGGCAATAGAGTTCTGGAGTTAAAGTAAAAGTGTACTCGCTCACTTCTCGGTGCTCAATACTCCTCCCAAGACTTAAATATGCTCAAATCATCATGTAACTCAATCCTCAATACTCCATTAATAAACCCATCCTCAACCTCATAGAGTTATCTTAATTCATCTCAAATATTAATCAATTCATTCAATCACATACGAGCACTCAAATATAGTCAAATCAACAATCATGTAACTTATCATGCTCGACTCAATTCAAATGGTCATTTGGACTCTTCTAACCTTATTTATCATGTTACATAAATAAGTTTATAATGTAACATATTTTCATATTCAACGAATCAAATATTCTCAATTCATCATATTAACCTCAACTCAACTTCATATAAACTCATTTCACATAGAACATAAATCTCAAAACATAATATAATTTCTAGTAAAGTCGTCATATAATAGCAAGAGAATGAATAAAACTTTCTCATCAACAACTTCTTTTAAATCTCTAACTCAAGTAAATAAAGTGACATGTAGGGTCTTTCAATTTAACTTTTATGCATCAAGATAAGTTCTCACTCATCATAAATGATATTCCCATAATAAAGTATTTAAAAGTACACGAAAATAATATCTTATTATAAAAGATTTAGAAAATAGGAGAAATTTACCAGAATAAAATTATCGAAGCTCTACACAATAAAACACCTCCCTTCAGCTAATAAAACTGTCAAAATATTAAACACTATTTTTATTTTCTCACAACATTACTTGTTTGCTCGCATGTGCTCTATATGTTTTTTTTCATTTTTGTATAAGTCTTAAGCAGTAAGCTCATCCTATATATAGAGGATTTGTACACCTCTTCATGATCATAAATGGGCACTCTGTAAAGCAATTGGCCCTTACTATATTAAAAAATACATAAAGCACACAACACTAATGCAAATTGCATAATGCACGAATCACTAAACTAACAAAACATAGTGCAAACAGCATTATAATCACCAATGTTTGAAAAAAAATGGAGACCATTATCATCACACACTGCTTGATAATATTTAAAAATGTAACTACAATCCTTCACTCATTTTTAATATTATAGAAAGTCTATCAACTGAAGGTATACTATTATACGTAATGGATGTGTGCTCTGAATTAAACCTTCTCTTAGTAAAATAGTAACTTTTATTCCAGAGTCATAGAGGTCTCAAACTTAAACTAATTAATTTGCATACTTTCCCTTTTTTTAAAAAATCCTCCTTACACTATTCCAACTCAAGTAGACAAAATTTTGGAGTTGTTATATTATCTCCCCCTTGGGATCATTCATCCTCGAATGAAGAGAATATAGGTTAAGGCATGAATCTTCTCATGGACACTTAACAATTTATTACCCCACGATTGACTCATTTAAACCAATCAAATAAGGAATGCAGCAATTATAATAATCACATCACATTAACTAGTAATACCAATCCTCACTCGAACTCTAGAACTCTATCATATCTATGAATGAAAGAAAAACTCAATGAATAGGAATATCAAAGAACTTATTACCATCAATTCTCTCATCATCCATAGACTGGAATAAGTGGGGCTATCTGGCCTTCATGTCCTTCTCTGCCTCCCAAGTAGCTTCTTATATGAATTGATTCCTCCACAATACCTTAACAGATGTAATCTCTTTATTTTTATACCTTTGAACCTGGCGATCAAGGATTTGGACAAGAATATCCTCATAACTTAGACTATCTGTTACCTCAACACTCTCGACAGGCACTAACTACCATGGATCTCCCAAATATTTCTTAAGCATAGAAATGTGGAAAACCAGGTGGATAGTTGCTAATTTTGTAGGTAGCTCCAACTAATACGCAACTTTTCCCACTCTCTTTACGAATCGGTAAGGACTAATATATCTTGTACTTAGATTTCCTTTCTTCCCAAACCTCATCACCCTTTCATGGGCGACACTTTCAAATATACCCAATCATTAATCTCAAACTCTAAGTCTCTTCTTCAGACATCCATATAAGATTTCTATCAACTTTGTGCAGTACCCAACCTCTCACTAATGACCTTCACTTTCTCTACTGCTTGGTGAAACAAGTCTTGTCCAATCAACTCTATTTCTCTTACCTCAAACCATCAAATTGGCGATCTACACCTCCTCCCACAAAGTGCCTTATATGGGGCCATCTGAATACTCAAATTAAAGTTGTTGTTATAAGCAAACTCTATTAAAGGCAAATGGTCATCCCAATTACCTTTAAAATCAATAGTGCATGCTCTCAACATATCCTTCACGTTTGAATAGTATACTCTGCCTGGACATCTGTCTGAGAGTGAAAGGTTGTACTTAGATTCACCCTAGTACCCAATCCCTTCAAGAAAGACCTCCAAAATTGAGAGGTGAGCTCCTTTATCCTAGATGATGGACAACAGAACTCCATGCAACCTCATAATTTCACGAATATACAACTTGGCATATTTCTCTGGAGTATTAGTTATCTTGACCACCAAGAAGTGAGCAGACTTAGTTATTTTGTCCACTATTATCCAAATCGAGTCATGTTGCTTTTGAGACCTTGGTAAGCCTATAATAAAGTCCATATTGATCATTTCCCATTTCTATTCTGGAATTTCGATGATCTGAGCCAAACCACTTGATCTCTAATGCTTAACCTTGACCTGATGACAATTGAGATACTTCGCAACAAATTCTACAATATCCATTTTTATCCCATTCCACCAACAGACTTCTCTCAAGTCATGATACATCTTGGTGGAGATAGGATGGATAGAATACCTAGATTTATGTGCTTCCTCCATCATCCTCTCATGAACATTGTCAACGTCAGGAACACACAATTTGCCTTGATACCTCAATACCCCATCTCCCCCTTTGGCGAAAGCCATAACCTTTTGCTTATGTACATCATCTTTCAACTGCAATGGAATAGTATCTCACTCTTGCTTTTCCTTCACCTCAGACACTAAAGATAAAGTAGACCCATTCTGGACATTAAACCCTCCCTCATTATTCTCTTCAAGTTGTACACCCAATCTAGCCAATCTATGCACCTCTTTCACCAACTCTTTCCTTTCTTTCCCCACATGGGCAGTGCTCCCCATGGACATCCTGCTTAGAGCATCGGCAACAACATTAGCCTTACCTAGATGGTAGAGAATGCTCATGTCATAGTCCTTAAGCAACTCAAGCCATCTTCTTTGCCTCAAGTTAAGCTCCTTCTGGGTGAAAACATATTGTAGTCTTTTGTGGTCTGTGAACACATCAACATACACTCTATAAAAGTAGTGGTGCCAAATCTTGAAAGCGAACACTACTGCTGCCAACTCTAAGTCATAAGCGAGGTAGTTCTTCTCATGCACTTTGAGTTGTCTAAAAGCATAGGCAACAACCTTCCCTTTTTTCATCAACACACATCCCAATCCCACTCTCGAGGCATCATAGTAGATAACAAACCCATTAGTCCCATTGGGCAAGGTCAAAACTAGTGCAGTAGTCAGCCTCGTCTTTAACTCCTGGAAACTTTTCTCACACTCGTTGGACCCTTAAAACTTGACCATCCTCTGAGTCAGTCTAGTCAATGGTGAGGCTATGGAAGAAAACCCTTTAATGAACCTTCGATGGTAACCAACCAACCCTAGAAAACTTCTTATCTCAGTCGGTGAGATTGGTCTTGGCCAATTATTAACCGCCACCTTCAGTTTGAGTATCCACCTGAATTCTATCCCTAGAAACCACATGACCTAAGAAGGCCATGAATTTAAGCCAAAATTCATACTTAGAAAACTTTTCATAAAACTCATGATCTCGGAGCATCTGCAAAGCAATTCTGACGTGATTGGCATGTTTCTCCTTATTCCTAGAATACACCAAATATCGTCAATGAACATAACCACAAATGTGTCAAGATACTACCTAAATACCCTACTCAGTAAGTCCATAAAGGCTATAGGTGCATTTTTCAACCCAAATGACATCACCAAAAACTCAAAATAACCATATTGGGTTCAAAAAGTCATCTTTGGGATGTCACATTATCTCACTTTCAACTGGTGATAGCGTGATCAGAGGTTCGTCTTAGAGAAAATAGTGGCACCTTGAAGTTGGTCAAACAAGTCATCGATTATCGAAAGGGGATACTTATTCTTAATTGTCATCTTATTTAGCTGATGATAGTCGATACATATCCTCAAGGAACCATCCTTCTTTCATACAAATAAGACCAGAGCGTCCCATAGAGAGTATGAATCTTTTTTCTAACAAGTACTTTAGTTATTCCTTTAACTCCTTTAACTCTGTAGGGGCCATCCTATATGGTAGAATAGAAATTGGCTTGGTGTTAGGAAGAACATCAATCCTAAAGTCGATCTCCCTATCAGGAGGGATTCCAGGCAAATCCTCAGGAAACTCATTTAAAATTGGGACTGACTCAAGAGGAAGGGGCTCAACATCATCCGATTTAACTCGCACGAGGTGATAGATACATCACTTAGAAATCAATCTTCGGGCCTTAAGGTAAGAAATAAATTTACCCTTTGGCACAACTCAATCTCCCTTTCACTAAATAACAGGCTCATTAAGAAACTGGAATTTAACAGTTCGAGTTCGATAATCAACTCAGGCATAGTAGGCATGAAGCCAATCCATACAAAGGATTATATCAAAATCAACCATCTCCAACTCAACCAAATTAGCAGAAGTATCCCTATGATGAATAGAAACCACACATTTCCTATAGATTCTCTCAGCTCAAATAAACTCACCAATCAGAGTAGAAACAGAAAATGGTTCAAGCAAGCACTCAGGGAGAATCTCAAATCTACTCTCCACATAAGGAGATACTAATGACAAAGTAGCACCAAGATCAATCAAAACATAATAATTAAGAGTAAAGACTCAAATCATACCCATTATAACATCTAGTGCATCCTCTTGGTCTTGTCGATTCCTCATTGTGTACAGACTGTTTGTCCCTCGACCTGGTACACCTCATTAATTACCCCTCACCGGTGGTGCTATTGTAGTAGATTAATACTTATTTCTCCACGTCGAATACTCCCACTGAAAATGACCCGGCTGGCTATACTTATAGCAATTATTCCCCCCATCTCTACATTCTCTCAGAGGTATCTTGCCACATTTCCCACAAGGTGGCCTTCCTTTAGAGCCAAGAGTCATGTTAGTTTGCAAATCCTATGCCCTAAAGTTTGGTTGGCCTTGGGACTTTTGATTGTGCCTGTGGCTCGAAGCCGATGCACTAGCTGAAAATGGTGCATAGTTGGAGGACCTCTTTTGGAAGTAGGACTTATCTCCCTTGCCTTGCTTGTGCTGATGGACTTAGGCCCCGCTGACCTGGCCTTCTTTCTCAGATGCTCCTCTCTATTCTTTTTCTTGTCCTCCTCAATTTCCTGAGCATAAACCATTAACCTCAAAATATCCATATCCAAAATTAACAATGCCATCTTAGATTCTCTCTTCACCTGCTTACCTAACCTAGATATGAACTTCCTCATTCTTGCTCTCATATTCGGGACCATCTCTACAGTTTACTTGGAAAGCTGGATAAAATTCAAGCTATACTCCTTCATAATCATCCCTTCTTGTTTCAGAATCATGAACTCCTCAAACTTTGCCTCTCTCAACTCTTGAGGAAAGAAGTGATCGAGAAAGGCACTTTCAAATTCATCCCAAATTGTAGGCTCAGTATCATCACCTCGACTCTTTTCTCACTGATTGTACCAAACATTGGCCACATCCTTGAGTTGGTAAGCAGCCAGCTCATCTCCCTTATCAGTAGCATGCATGGTCTTCAACACCTTCTATATCTCATCAATGAAGTTCTATGGGTCCTCTTTAACTTTTGACCCAGTGTAGAGAGGTGGGTTCATCCTTAAAAAATCCCTTAGCCTAGAAGCAGTCGTAGGTTCTTGAGAGCTAGAGCTAGAGGCTAGTGAACCTGGATTCCCATTCTGAGCAACTACTAAATAGGTAAGCATAGTAATGGCTCATTGAAATTTGGCCTCTAAAGTAGTAGCAGTAGGTGTCACAGGAACACCAGTGATCTTGGGCGGGCGGCCTCGGCCCTCATTTACATTTGAGAAGGCACCTCTGAAAAAGGTTCTCGGCAGTGCTAGCTAAGGTATTTCTCTGGGTTACTGCACATCTTGGTGCATGATCTACAATCATTTAAAACAAGAGTCGGAAAAGAAATTTCTAGAGTTTTCAACTCTATAGCACGAACTTAGATCACAAGAAAGGGTAACAATTCCTAATGTCCTATAGTTTCCTATTTATGAAATGTGGTGCACAACACACATACAAACAAGACTCTACTAGACACGGCTTCATAGACTCCCTAGGACTCTTGAACTTGGTGCTCTGATACTAAGTTTTCATGCCCAGAGAGGGTACCTTTGGCATGGCCGGCACACGAAGACTATTGCTAACCTCTAAGCTAACCATTTGGCCTCAACATCACATTGTACTCAATAGAAGAAGAAATAACTCAAATAGATACTAATAATTTATTAACAAAAACTCACTCACAATTTCAAAAGAACAAGGTTTTAAATTATACAATACTTTTTAAGAAATCACTCCCTCAACATCTATAAAGCCTCTAATCAATAGTCCAGACAATGTCATGATAGGCTATAGATACCTTAAATGAAAATAGTAGTCAATAAAAGATAGAAGGAAAAAGGGGCTTTTCTGGAATATAAGGAGAGCTCATCAACTCTGAGGTGTACGATTCGGATCTTCGCGGTGCGCGGGCTGAAGTCTCCTATCTCTAGTATCTGCATCATGAAATGATGAACCACCAAAGGTATCAGTACGCAGAAGGTAAATTAAGTCTAATGGCTCAAATATAATAAATTATAATAATAACCTCAAATCTTCAACTCATGCACAGCTCAGTACACAATAGTTTAGAATATTTCATACTTTCAAACAATATATATGCATAGTGAAAGTAAACTCAAGTTTGTAAATTTCTTGTTCAGTCAAAGTTGCTTAGGAGTTTCTCTTAATCAACATACATCCCACCATCATAAGTTAAGTGATGTACAATGAATCGGCATCATTACCACAACCGTCCGATATATGCCATGGCTTAGGACGATCAACTCTCTCTTACATCCAAGGTAAATGTCCACTTATGGGACAAGTCAACAGGTCGATATTGTATGACTATCCTACGCTGGCAGTATAGTTCTGGAGTTAAAGTAAAAGTGTACTCGCTCGCTGCTCGGTGCTCGATACTCCTCCCAAGACTAAAACATGCTAAAATAATCATGGAACTCAGTCCTCAATACTCCATCAATCAAATCATCCTCGACCTCATAGAGTTATCTTAATTCGTCTCAAAGATTAATCAATTCATTCAATCACATACAAGCACTCAAATATAGTCAAATCAACAATTATGTAACTTATCATGCTCGACTCAATTCAAATGGTCATTTGGACTCTTCTAACCTTACTTATCATGCTACATAAATAAATTTATAATGATACATGTTTTCATATTCAACGAATTAAGTATTCTCCATTCATCATATTAACCTCAACTCAACTTCATATAAACTCATTTCACATAGAACATAAATCTCAAAACATAATATAATTTCAAGTAGTAAAGTCGTCATATAATAGCAAGAGAATGAATAAAACTTTCTCATCAACAACTTCTTTTAAATTTCTAACTCAAGTAAATAAAGTGACATGTAGGGTCTTTCAATTTAACTTTTATGCGTCAAGATAAATTCATCACTCATCATAAATAATATTCTTATAATAATGTACTTAAAATTATACAAAAATAATATCTTATTATAAAATATATAGAAAATAGTAGCAACTTACAAGAATAAAATTGTCGGAGAGCTACACAATAAAACACCTTCCTTCAACTAATAGAACTCTCAAAATATTAAACACTCTATTTTTATTTCTCATGATGTTTCTTGTTTGCTCGTCCTTACTCTATATGGTTTTTTTCCTTTCTGTATATCTCTTGAGTAGTAAGCTCATCCTATATAGAGAGGATTTGTACACCTCTTCATGATCATAAATGGGCACTCTCTAAAGCAATTGGCCCTTACTATATTAAAAAATACATAAAGCACACAACACTAATGAGAATTGCATAATGCACAAATCACTAAACAAATAAAACATAGTGCAAATAGCATTATAATAACCAATGTTTGAAAAACAAAATGGACGGACAGACCATTATTATCACATATTGCTTGATAATATTTAAAAATACAACTACAATCCCCTACTTATTTTTTATTATAGAAAGTCTATCAGCTAAAGGAAGACTATTATGCATAATGAAGGTGTGCTTTACATTGAACTTCAATTAGTGAAATAGTAACTTTTATTCCAGAGTCGTAGTGGTCTCAGACTTGAACTAATTAATTTGCATAATTCCCCTTTTTTAAAAAAATCCTCCTTATACTATTCCAACTCAAGTAGACCAAATTTTGGGGTTGTTACAGTTACATATCAAGAATAAACGAAAAAATACCGATGACTGTAAATAAAGAAATGACTATGGAGCAACTGTCTAAGAATTTCAAGAAAAAAAAAGGTCCATAACAAAGTAAGCTTGGTTCCCACACCAACAAGAGCGGGGCTCACCATGGAATCAATGTGCTACCTTTAGCTAACTAAATCCTCGCCAAAATCACTTGTATTCTTTGTAAAGAAACAGTGAGACACTAGCTCAGTGAGTAATAATAATAACCACAACCATTTTAATAAGGGACAAGTCAGAAAATATGCTAGTATAATCATAAAAATCATGTAATGGATGCTCTTTCAAAAAGTCAATAGTCAAAATCCATCTTGTTGTCTCATATAAGCAGTTCAACTTAGCTATTCAGAAGTAAACTCGATAAAACACTTTCCTATCAAATCATATACATATATTTGGGAGGGTTCCAAGAATGAATCATGTAATTGATAATCGGTATATCTATATTCTTAAAAGAATAGACAATAACTTATAACTTCCACATCAATAAATCCCTCCTCGAGGGATGTCGATAACGGTATACTAGTTCTACCTTCCCACTAGCAAGGGCTATATCAGTAATCGATAATATAAGGTGCGACAGATCTAACGAACTCGCCGTTAGCTATGAGATTCATCAAGGTCTACTCGTATTAAAAACATTTCTTTATAAACCATATAAGCTCTTTAAAAGTAGTACAAGGCATGTAAATCTTATAGTCATATCATGTCAACTTAATAAAAGCACATGTAAAAGTACTTATATCTCAAGTAAATGCCCAAAAATTATTTAAATAATAGTAATAATCTCAATTATCAATATACTTGTCTTGTAAACGTAAGATCATCTCAAATAGCTATTTCGATATCAAATCAAGTAAAGAAATTGTTCCATATGCAAATTCAAATCATTCGGTAATAATTAACTTATAAATCATATAAAAAAATCATGAAACTTAAAAAATAGAAATTGGAGTTAAGATTACTACTCCTTGTACTCGTTTAGAAGTACCAAACTTACCACCTCAAGTAATCCTTAAGACTTCCTTCGGTTAATCTATATTCATATCATAAAAGCAATTATTACTCTCTTTGTTCAAGTTAAGTTCATACTAACTTGAAAATGTCCAACCTAATTCAAGCTTTCGATTTCCTATCGAATTGGTGAAATACATACATATATATTCCCAGGTCAAGAGGAATTCTATCAGTGCAATAATGTAATATTTCTTGGCTATCTTAACCATCTTGTTCATCTAATTCAATAATAAAAACTATTATTTTTGTGCAATTATCCGCTTCTTGTCACTAAATTTCAAAACCCAAAGTAAATCACCTAGCCCAAGAACTTTGGTAGGGCTATAAAAGAAGATAAAACAAGGATTTACTTCTAATCATGAGAATTTCACAATATCTCTATCTCTTTAACTCTTAATTTTTCTTAACCCCAATTCATAGCCATGAATACAAATTAACTCTATCAATAAGTTTATAACTTACCTTGTTTTATGCTTCTCTCCTAGTCTCAAAGAAAAGTTCTTAAGATTTTTTTTTGTTTGAGGTTGTTGTATGCCGCCCTTTGCTCTTTTCTTCTCTTGTTTGTAAAAGGGTTGTGCAACTTTGCTGCTTAGGATTACAACCCATCCCTTTTTACCCTTTTTGTTAAATCCTTCGTTCCTCTTTTTTTCTATTTCTTCTTTTTAAAAGAGAATTATGCCCTCTTATCACTAGGGTTATTACATTCTCCCTATGTTAAGAAATTCAGTCCCCAAATTTAACCAAGTACGTACCTTTAATGTGAAACAAGTGAGGGTATTTGACTTGCATATCATTTTCGGATTCCCAAGTAGCTTCTAAAACGGAATGATTTATCCAAAAGACCTTTAAAGAAACAATTTCCTTGAACGTAACCTTCTTACTTATCTATTAATAATAGCCATTGGTTCTCTTCATATGTTAGATTCTCATCAATTTGCATCATCGGTGTCTCCAGTACGTGAGAGGAGTCTGGTTCATATTTTCTTAACATAGAGACATGGAAAACTGGATGTATGAAGGACAACTCTTGAGGGAGTACCAATGATATGCCACTCCTCCTATTTGGTCAAGTATCTCATACGGTCCTATATACCTCGGGCTCAACTTACCTCTTTTCCTAAACTGTATTACCCCATTTCATAGGAGAAACTCGTAGGAAAACTTTATCCCCCACTGCGAATACTAGATCTTTTCTCCTCTTATCTGCATATGACTTTTGTCCGCTTTGAGTGATGAGCAACCTCTATAGGTTTAATTGGACCTTTTCCATGGCTTCTTGAACCAAGTCTGGTCCTAATACCTTAGCCTCTCTAACTTCGAACCACCCTATAGGAGAAAGACATCGCCTACCATACAAGGCTCCATATGGATCCATCTGAATGCTAGACTGGAAGCTATTATTGTAAGCGAATTCAGCTAACAGCAAGTAGGTATCCCAATTACCTCCAAAATCAAGAATACAAGCCCTCAACATATCCTCTAGGATTTATATAGTATGCTCCGACTATACATCTACCTGTGGGTGAAATACAGTACTGAGATCTACTTGTGTTCCCAGTGCTTCTTGAAAAGATCTCCAAAAGCATGAAGTGAATTATGACCCTTTGTCAGAAATGATGGATATTGGGACTCCATGAAGCCGAACAATTTCATTCATAAATATCTGTCAATATTTCACTCTACTAAAAGCAGTCTTTACTAGTAAGAAGTGTGTTGATTTTGTTAATCGATCTACAATCACCCATATAGAGTCATAACCTCTCAGGGTTTGTGGTAGACCAACCACAAAATCCATAGTAGCTTTTTTCCATTTCCACTCAGAAATTTGGATCTCTTGTAGTAATCCTGCGGGTCGTTGATGCTTAGCTTTAACATGTTGACATGTCAAACAACTAGAAGCAAAGTTAGCAACATCGTTCTTCATACCTTCCCACCAATACAACTGCTTCAGATAGTGGTACATTTTTATGGAACCAGGGTGTATAGTATATCTGGAGTTGTGAGCTTTCTCGAGAATGACTCGTCTTAGCCCACCTTTATTTGGTACATATAATCGATCAACTAATCGAAGCATACCATTACCATCAATAATTAGTTTCTTAATTTTACCCGCTATAGCTTCATCTCGATATTTACAAAGCTACTCATCCTCATATTGAGTAGCTTTTATGCACTCTGCTAATGAAGATCTGGCTTGCACATAAGTTAGTAATGTCTCTAAATTTCCACACTAAGCTCGAGACCTGCATCCTCAAGTTTATGCATATCTTTCGCTAATTGCCTCTTTTCAGGAACTATATGCACTAAACTGCCCATAGATTTTTTGCTCAGTGCATTAGCCACAACATTGCCTTTTCCAGGATGATACAAAATAATGCAATCATAATCCTTCAGTAACTCCATCCACAGTCATTGTCGAAGGTTGAGATCTCTTTGTTGAAAAAAATACTTTAAGCTCTTATGGTCAGTATATATCTCATAAGTTTCACCATATAGATAATGCCTCCAATTTTTAAGAGCAAATATCACAGCAGCCATCTCCAAATCATGTGTAGGATAGTTCTGCTCATGCTTCTTTAACTATCTCAAAGCATAGGCGATAACGCAACCATTTTGCATAAGAACACATCCTAAGCCCACCCTAGAAGCATCACAAAACACCGTGAATCCTCTGGAGCATGACGGTAAGGCTAGTATTGGTGCTGTTATCAAACATGTTTTGAGTTTTTCAAAGCTCTGCTCATATTCTTTTGTTCACATTCTTCTATCCACTGAAACTTCATATTTTTCTATGTTAGCTTGGTCAAAGAGGCTGTTATTGGGGAAACATCCTACACAAAATACCTATAATAACTTGCCAAACCCACAAAGCTATGAATCTTTGTAGGTGAGGTAGGTCTAGGCCATTTTTGCATGGATTGTACCTTCTTAGAATCCACCATAATTCTATCTTTGGATACAATATGCCCCAAAAATGCTACTGAGTCTAGCCAAAATTCACACTTTGAGAATTTAGCATATAGCTTGTGTTCTCGCAATGTTTGTAACACAGCTGTTAGATGATTCTTATGTTGTTCTTGGCTATGAGAATATATCAAGATATCATCAATAAACACTATCACAAACTTGTCTAAGAAGGGCCTGAACACCTTATTCATTAAGTCCATGAATGCAGCTAGAGCATTGGTCAGTACGAAAGGCATCACAAGAAACTCATAGTGCCCATGTCGAGTTCTGAATACTATCATAGAAATATCTTCCTACCTAATCTGAAGTTGATGATAACCGGATCAAAGATCTATCTTTGAAAAATAGGTAGCTCTCTGCAATTGATCAAAACGATCCTCTATACGAGGTAAAGGATACTTATTACATATGTTACCTTATTCAGTTGCCTATAGTCGATACACATTCTTGAAGATCTATCTTTCTTCTTTACAAACAATACTGGTGTGCCACATAGGGATATATTAGGTCGAATGAAGCTCTTATCGAGCAAATCCTGTAATTATTGATTTAGCTCCTTCAACTCTGTTGGTTCCATGCATATGGAGGTATAGATATTGGCAATGTGTCAGGAGCCAAATCAATACCAATGTCTATTTCTCATACAGGAGGTAATCTTGGCAAATCCTCAGGGAATACATCAGGAAATTCATTCACCACTGGTATCT
>JAOTQJ010062830.1:0-13671 GCA_025642045.1 Solanum sejunctum | reverse complement strand
TGACTTCGAGCTATAATTAGATGTATAGGACCTATTTTCCCAAATGCTTATATATATATATATATATATATATATGGTACATATAGCCACAGGTTGGCAAATATGATTCCAGTCAGCTACTGGAAAGGACTACCAGTGCTAGCATTTGGTTAGGTATGTCATGCTTTTGCATATGTATCTGTATTCATGACATACGATTACCCTAACATACTTTGCATGTTTTATCACTAGGAGGTTGAGTGTTTGCCATTAAAGTTACTTGAGTTTTGGTTACAGGTGGTATTTCTATTACCCTTTTTACTACAATTATCTATGGTTTTACTTTCTACCTTACAAACCAGTACATGCTTATTCGTATTGACATCTTGTCCTACTATGCATTAAGGTTCAGGTAGGAACTCTAATCGACCCTTCCACTTGAAGCCCAACTCAGTTGTGAGTTGGTAAGCTCCACCTCTTCTTGGAGCTTTCATAAGATGCTTACTTTTTGTTGAATAATTGGGTATAGTTGGGGCCTTGTACTGGCAATTTTAGTAATTCTCTTAGAGGGTGTTGTAGACATATTTTTTTAGGTTAGTTCTTTTTTGCCTTTCAGTCTCCAATCATAGGATTGGCAGTGTATATAATGTGTGCCCGTACCACTGTTGTTGTAGCCTTGTCTACTAGCAAGTACTTTATCGTTTTGGTTTACCTATCTTGATGTACATGATTTATCAATGACTAGATCATGCCTTAAATGGTCCAGGTGTCCCGACCCAAGCCTAGGGTCTAGACGTAATACAGTGAATGAGGAACCTGAAGGGACCTAAATAAGCCTCTTAATATATCATTACACATAATTGGTCGCGGAAGCAACTAAACAACATAATTAGATTAGAAATAAGGAAAAAAGGAAACTTTCATAAACTAAACATCAAAACAAGAGAGCCAAGGCTCTATAAATAACATGTCTAACAAAACCTCTAAAACTTATATAGGAGTGGGGGCAAAGACAAGTAATTAGGTTCACCTTTATAGTCAATACATACATAAAATAAAGCTAGTCTTAGTACATAGCATGAGATCATACATATTGTCCTTGGAATAGAGGACTCACTAACTAGCTTGAAAGAAATCATACTAGCCACGTGGAGGAAGATGATCAATCGGTGCTATTGTCCCTACATGGTGATGTCATATAGGCATAGAGTATGTATTAGTATTTTTGAATGTACTATGTAGGATGTAATGCAACAAGACATAAGCAACATAATCAAAATGCATAACATAGGCAAGGAACAAGCATGTAGCGATATTACATGCATAGAACATGCTTAAAGTAAATTATGCTGACAAAGAACATAGTACATGTGTAAGAAGAGACCATCATTATAGGATTCAAGTCTATTGATTTATCAACTCCTTAATTAGTTGTTGGATCATCTCACCCTGCTACCCATGGTGATTGAGGAACCAACCCCTCAATTAGTTGTCAAGGTACAAACCCCTCAACATGGTTAGTAGATCTTCTCACCCCACCACCCATGGTGATTGAGGTACTAACCTTACAACCCAGTTATCAGGGTACAAACCCCTTTACATCGTTAATAGATCGCTGTACCCTACCACCCATAGTGATTGAGGTACCAACCCTTCAACCTGGTTATTAAAGTACAAACGCCTCGATATGGTTACCTGGGCTCACATTCCTTTCATCATCATAAAGTCATTCAACTTATAAGACATGTATTGGACCTTCAATTCCTCAAGAAATCATAACCATACATTTTATCAAACACTTAGTGGATGTATAGTGCTATTGTAAAACGGTGCAATTTTGGCATGAAATCATGCAAGAAAATTCATTGTAAAACCATCCATCAAAACTTGGTAACACCCTCAAGCAATATACATCAAAATCCTTCATCAATTCCCACAATTGATCTTAAATTCATAGCTCAAAACATGTTAAAATAGTTATAATTTCATGAAACCCCAGCATAGTTTATAGTCTGATTTGTAATAAGTAAGATCGATAAATAAATCAACTTGAAATCATACAATATAGGTAAAAAGAAAGCTTGGGCTTCATGGTCGAAAGGAACCCATAAATGAAACCCATATATCTTAGCTTTGGAGAATTTCTTGATAAAGATTTGAATGGAGACTTGAAGCTTGGTTGAATCCTTAAGATTCTGATGAGATTTGGACACTTGAATTTTGAGAGAAATATTAGTCTATGTGTTTGAAAGGGTATTAGGGAATGTCTTAGATGTTATGATGGTGTAATATGGCTATGTATAGGTATTTGCATGCATGGGAAAGCTTACACTCAAGATGCAAAAGCCTTGGACCGAACTAAAAGCGAGTAAAAATTTAACACTGTGGGCGCAGAGAGCTCTCTTGAAATTGCATTTTGCGGTTTCCAAATTTTGATACGATTGCTCTTAAATTGGGGTTAGGCCTACTTCCGACTCAGTTTTACCCCCTAATCAAGAATATGAAGCCAAATTTTTGATATCACGCATGAATTTTGAGATATTTGGAAATTACGATTCAGTGTTATCCAAGCATATTTTCAAGCACTTTTTGGGGATCGTTTCAATATATCCCCCTTGGGAACATTCATCCCCAAATGTCCAAAAAAGGTATATGAGAGATGTAAATATGACAATTTCAACCAACTTAAGGGTGCAACAATGCTCTTAAACATCATTTCTAAAATCTTAACGTAATTGTAACATAATCATGAACTTGTCAATTTAAACATTAATGTATGCATTGACATAAGGACTGAACTTAAGACTTGAGATCATATACAGGACTTAGAATTAGTACCTTCGGCTTGAGTAGAATGGAAGAGATAAGGACATCACTTTTGCATGTCGGCTTCGGCTTCCCAAGTAGCACTTTCAACTTGTTGATTCCTCTAAAGGACCTTATTGGAAGCCACATCCTTGTTCCTCAACCTCTTCACTTGTCTACCTAAACTCTGAAGCAGAATCTCTTCATAGTCAAGTTGTTTTCAACAACACCCACAAAATTAAGAAGAACAATAGCATTAGAGTCTTCCATATATTTGCTTAACATGGATACAAGAAAGACCGGACGAACCAAATCTATCTCACTAGGAAATTCCAACTCATAAGCTACCTTGTCAATTCTCCTCATTACCGTATAAGGGCCCATATATCTTGAACTCAACTTTCCCTTTTACCAAAAAGAACCACACCCTTCATGGTTGACACCTTTAAATAGACCCAATCAACAACATTTATTCAAGATCCCTTTTCCTCACATTGGCATAGGACATTTGACAACTTTGGGCCATCTTCAACCTTTCTCTAATCATCCTAGCCTTCTCAAGTGCCTCCACAAAAAAATGTGTACCCAACAAAGCCACCTCTCCAACTTTAAACCACCTAACCTTTGATGTATAACGCCTACCATAGAGGGCCTCAAAAGGAGCCATTCAATGCTAGAATGATAGCTTTTGTTATAGGAAAACTCAATCAATGGAAGATGATCATCCCAAATACCCCTCAACTCCAATACACAAGCCCTAAGTATATCCTCAAGTGTTTGGACAGTTCTTTCGGCTTGGCCATCATTTGAGGGTGAAAGACCATACAAATTTTAACTCTTGTACCAACACCTCATTGAAAAAACCTCCAAAAATGTGAACTAAATTAGGCACCACAATCCGATATAATGGACAAAGGAACCCCATGCACCCTCACTAAGTCATGAACATACAACCTAGTATAATTTCAGCCCCATATGTGTCTTAATCAGTAGTAAATGAGCCAATTTTGTCATCCTATCAACCACAACCCAAATAGAATCAAAAGCCTTTCTAGTCTTAGGTAACCTAACCATAAAATCCATATTAATCACTTCCCACTTCCAAGTAGGAATCTTTATGTCTTGTGTTAGGCCACTCGACCTTTGATCCTCAGCTTTGACTTGTTCGTAACTATGACAACCGGATACAAATTTGGCAATGTCCCTCTTCATACCTCCCAACCAATACATCTCTCTCAAATCTCTATACGTCTTAGTAGAATCGGGGTGAATAGAATAGGATAAACCATGAGCCTCATCAAGAATCTTTTCTCTCAAGCCATCAACACAAGGCATACATAACCTACCTTGGTACCTAAGGACACCATTTTCTCCTTGGGAGAAAAACTCTGCCCCACCACCATTATCAATGCCTTCAATTCTAAAAAAGCAGGTCAAGATCTTACTTAGATTTCACCTCCTCAACCAATGAAGACTTAGAGACATCAACTACCACAAAAACCCCATTATCAACCTCTTCCAGCCTAATCCGCAATGTATCCAACTGATGGACCTCTCTAGCTATCCCTTTGCCACCATCACCAACATGTACTAGGCTACCCAAGAACATTCTACTAAAAGCATCCACCACCACATTAGCCTTACCGGGATGATAATGCACGCTTATGTCATAGTCCTTAAGAAGTTCTAAACCACCTTCTTTGTCTCAAAATAAGATAGTTTCAAGTGAAGACATATTGAAGACTTTTATGATTGGTAAACATATCAACATGCACCACATACAAATAGTGACGACAAATTTTTAAAGCAAAGACCACGGCGGCTAATAAATGATTATGGGTAGGAGAATTCTTCTCAAATACTTTGAGTTATATAGAAGCATTGGCTATCATCTTGCCATTTTGCATCAACATGCAACACAAACCAACCCTTGAAGCATCACAATACATAATAAACACTTCTAGCCCTTCTGGTAGTACAATATAGGAGCAGACACAAGCTTATGTTTCAATATTTGGAAACTCTTCTCATACTCATCGGTCAACACAAATTTGGCTTTCTTTTGAATAAACTTAATCATAGGAGAAGCAATAGAAGAGAACCCATTCACAAAACTCTGGTAGGTCACGCTAACCACAAAAAGCTTCTAATATCCGACAGGGCTAATGGTCTAGGCCAATTTCAAATTACATTCACCTTGCTAGGATTCATCTTATTACCATCCCCTAACAACACATGACCTAGAAAGGAAACCTCTTTTAACAAAAATTCACATTTTTCATACATGGCATACAACTTCTCTCCCCTCAATCTTTATTGCACGTCCCTCAAATGACCTATATGTTCTGCCACACTATGTGAATAGATCAAAATATTATCAATGCAGACCATAACAAATGAATCAAGGTAGGGTTTAAAGACCATAATTATAAGATCTATGAAGATAGCTAGTGCATTGGTCAAATCCAAAAGACATCACAACAAACTCATAATGCTCATACCTAGTCCGATAGGCCATCTTGGGAGTATCATACTCCCTCATCTTCACTTGATATCGGGATCGAAGATCAATCTTAGAGAAGTGACTAGGCCTTTGCAATTGGTCAAAAAAATCATTAATCTTTGGAAGAGGATACTTATTCTATATGGTGACCCTGTTGAGTTGACGGTAGCTATACACATTCTAAGGGACCCATCTTTATTCTTCACAAATAACACCTGTGCACCCTAAGGTGATTGGTTAGGCCTAATAAAAGCCTTCTCCAACAAATCCCTCAATTGCTCCTTCAACTCCTTTAACTCCGTCAGAGCCATACAGTACGGGGGAATAGAAATGGGTTGAGTATCGGAAAGGGGGTTTATACCAAAATCTATTTTCCTTTCTGGAGGAACACCGGGAAGGTCATTTGGGAAGATATAAAGCAACTCATTTACAATCAAAACCAACTCTATAGGAAGGACCCTGGACACCACATCCCTTACCCTTACAAGATGATAGGGACACCCCTTAGAGATCAACTTATGGGCTTTAATGCAAGAGATGAACCTACCCTTGACCACCATATCATGACTCTTCCACTCATGGATGGGTTTATTTGGGAATTGGAAATTAACCCTACATATTCTATAATCAGTTGAGGCAAAGTATGCATGCAACCAATCTATCCCATGTATGACATCAAAATCCACCATTTCCAGCTCAATAAGATCACAAGGCAATATATTGTGAAAAATTCAAATGGAATAATTTCTATAAACCTTTCTAGTAACAATAGATATACCAATAGGAGTAGACACCTCATAAGACTCACAGAACAATTCGGGCTCAATATAGAACTTTTTGGCAACAAATCGGGTAATAAAAGAAAAAGTAGCACCTGGATCAATCAATGCATACACATCAAAGTCAAAGACTTTTAATATACAGACGATGACATAGGGAACCTCCTAAACACCTTGACTCCCTTGGAGTATAGAGAATTGATTGTACCTTGTTGAACAACCTTGTTGACTACCTTTCCCCAAAAGAACCATATTTTCACCTTGTGGACAAACCTCCTTACCCTTGTTGTGGTTACAAAGACAATCAATCTTTTTGGGACCCATTTCCGCACATCCATAACATGCAATGGTGTCTCTCAAACATGGTCCCTATAACCCCTAACATATTTTGGACACATATTATTAGGAACCACACCACCAATACCTTAGGCCCTTGGGATGTCATTGGCAAACCCCTATTAAAAGAATGAGAAGACCCTTGGCATTTATGGAACTGAATACCCTTTCAACTTTGGAACTTTCCTCCTTAGGCTTAGTACTCCTCCTTTTCCTTAACTTTTCCTCCTCCATTTATTCGGCATAGGTCATCTATCGAGACAAATCTATATCACTAATTAACATAGTGGACCGACATTCCTCACTCACCAAATAGGATACACCTATTACTAACTTATTCATTCTAAACCATGGGTTGACAATCATATAGGGAGCATATTTAGAGAGTTGAATGAACTTGATAGCATACTCCATCACACTCATAGACCCTTATTTCAAATTCATAAACTCTACCATCTTGGCCTCCCTAAGTCAAGAGGGAAGAATTGATTAATAAAAGCCGCCTTGAACTCCTCCAAAAGCACTATATTATCGATTCCCTTCTCCCCCTTCCATTTATTAAACGATATTTGTGCTACCCCTTTGAGTTGGTAGGCTGCCAAATTCACTTTCTCTTCTAACCTAACATACATGATTGCTAATAATTTGTATATGTTATCAAGGAACTCTTGAGGGTCTTCATCTACCTTGGACCCATAGAATTCTAGTGGGTTCATCCTTATGAAGTACCTCACCCTAGATCCAGGGGTAGGAGCATGAAGTGCTTGGATCCCTTGATTGGCTTTGTTAGCTACAATTTGTACTAGCAAAGTGAGAGCATCCCATAGATCACCATGAGTGGGTTGTTCCTCGGGAGTGTGGGCTCTCCTTCCTATTGTGGTAAGCATGATCTAAACAGCATAAAGAGTAGTCGTTAGAGGGAAAACTCACCTAACTTCTATAGCACAATATACATAAAGAAGAAGGAAAACATTTTAGAAAGTATCTCAAGATTTCATAATTGTGGTGTACAACATGACCATGAATAGGACTCTAATCAATGCACTATGTTGGATACTGACAACTATGAACATCCTAGTGCTCTGATACCAAGTTTAGCATGACCCAAGCCTAGGACCTAGATGTGATACAGTGAATGGGGAACCTGAAGACACCCCAAACAAGTCTCTTAACATATCATTAGTTGCGGAAGCAATAAAACAACATAATTAGATTAGAAATAAGGGCAAAAGAAAACATTCATTACATAAACATCAAAACAAGAGCATCAAGGCTCAACAGATAACATATCCAATAACACCCTTAAAACTTAGATAGGAGCAGGGGCCAAGACAAGCAACCGGGCTCACTCTCATAGTCAATACATACATAAAAGAAAGATAGTCTTAGTACATAGCATGAGATCATAGACATTGTCCTCGAAATAAAGGACTTACCAACTAGCTTGAGGAAAATCGTACTAGCCACATGGAGAAAGATGATTGATCGATGCTTTGGTACCTACATGGTGACATCATGTAGGCATAGAGTATGCCTTAGTATAGTTAAATGTACTAAGTATGTATGATAAAATGCAACAAGAGATAAGCAACATAATTGAAATGCATAACATAGGCAAAGAATAAGCATCTAGCAATACGGCACGCATGGAAAATGCTTAAAGTAAATCATGCTTACATAGAACATAGTACATATGTAAGAAGAGACCATCATTATAGGATTTATAGTATATTGAGGTACAAACCCTTCAACTGGTTGGTGGATCATCTCACCCTACCACCAATGGTGATTGAGGTACCAACCCCTCAAATGGCTGTCAAGGTACAAATCCCACGACGTTGGCGGATTGCCGCACCCTACCATCGATGGTGATTAAGGTACCTACCCCTCAACTTGGTTAACAATGTACACACGCCTCGACATGGTTACCCAGGCTCACAACCTCCCAATGGGGCATGGAGTCTACTCCCAACACGATATAAGAGAATATTATATACATATATTCCTTCTCATCATAAAGTAATTCAACTCATAAGATATATATTGGACGTTCAATTCCTTAAGAAATCATAACCGGATATTTTATCAAGCACTTAGCCAGAGTGTAGTGCTAGTGTTAAACCATGCAATTTGGGGATGAAATAATGCAAGAAAATTCAATGTAAAACTATCTATCAATACTTGGTAATACCCTCAAGCAATATACATCAAAACCTTTATCAAATCCCATAATTGATCTTAGATACATAGCTCAAAAAATTCTAAAACAGTCATAATTTTATGAAACACCAAAAATAGTTCATAGTCTAATTCATAATAAGTAAAACCCGTAAGTAAATAAACTTAAAATCTTGTTTTAGGTAAAAAGAAAGCTTGGGCTTTATGGGTAAAAGCAACCCATGAATGAAACCCCATACCTTAGGTTTGGAGAATTTCTTGTTTGAATGGAGACTTGAAGCTTGGATGAATTCCTTAAGATCCATAAGAGATTCAGACACTTGAATTTTGATAAAAAAATATTTGTATAAGGGTTTGAAAGAGTATTGGGGAATGTCTTGGATGATATGAAGGTGAATATGTCTAAGCATAGGTATAAAGGCTTAGGCCCAAGACCCAAAAGTCTTGGTCCGAACTAAAAAGTGACAGCAATTTAACACTATGTCGCGCCTTTGGCGAGTCATGCCAGGGGCGCAAAGAGCTCTCTGGAAATCAAATTTTGTGACTTTGAAATTTTCATGTGGTTACTCTTAAATTAAGGCTAGACCAATCTCCAACTCAATTCTCCCCCCCCCCCCGGATCAAGAATATAAAGTCGATTTTTGATATCACGTATGGATTGTGAGATATATGCAAATTACGATTCTGAGAACTTTAGAGCACATTTTTGGGTACTTTTTTTGGGTCATTTCACCTGGCTTAGTTTTTTAGACGTTATGTTTCCTGATCCTTTGGACACTCATTTAATTAAATAGCATGTTCAATGGCTACTCCACCAATAATGGTATAGAGTGTCAGTCATACCTCCCCTTCTTTTGGGGTGTGACAAAAAGGTATCAGATCAGGTCGTGTCCTAGTGAGTCCACAATGTCGTGTCTAAAAGAGTCTTTCTTATGGGTGCATTGTGCACCAATCTTATAATCTAGAGGCTACAAGGTATTTAGGGATGGTTACAATTCTTTCACTTAATAGATCGTTCTATATAGCAAAGTTATACGAACATATGAAATCTAAATCGTGTTTTGTGGTTTGTGTTATTTGCCAGGCTATCTACATTCATGGGATGGCACAATTTGAAGTAGGTATGGATCCAAGAGAAGGTACCAGTTGTTACTTGCAAGGTCCGATAGATATACTCCCCATGAAGTGATGTTCTGATATTCATGCTCCAATAAGAAAGCGATTAGTGTTAGTAATTAACCCCAAAGGTTAGGATCGAATTCACAGGGAATATGGGGCCTGACTACAAGAATCCACTACTAATCATTTCAAGCATAAATAACTAAAATCTTTAAATGGGGAGGGGGCCAGTTTCTGAATTCAAAAACAAATAAAATAAACACTAAATTAAGATGGAAAGAAACACTCAATTTGGAGACAACTTAGGATTTCTGCTCACCATGGTTCATTGACTCGATTTCCCTAGGCAACATAACTATAATTAGAAATTCATATGCAAGGCAGTAACATACGTTCTTCTAGCCCTCTTGTGGTGGTGAAGGTCAAATTTCACCATGGCACTTGGTCGGCCACCATGGCATGCCAACTAACTGTTACCAATTGTCCCAGTCAACCTCCCCTTGGTTAGGTTTGGTTTATTAGACTAAAATACACCAATAGAATCCTATCATCGACATTCCTTATCCTATTCATCACTACCTTAGTCGGGCTATTGATAGTAGGTAGGGTTCGGTACTGGCCACCACCAAACTACAATCATAATGAAGGGAAATAGATAATACATTCAAACTCCAATCATAGAAATTTGAGAAACTAAGGTTATTTCAAGTGAAATACTCATGATTCCCATAACCACATGTTGTGGGTGCTTAGCTACTCATGGCTAAGGCCAAAGAAAAAAAATACATAGACAAGACATAAATGAAAGTTTTACCAAAAACCTTGAAGAGTGTAGGCATCACAAGTTGCAAACCCAAAATCTTGATTGATCAACAATGAGTATAAAACAAGATTTGCAATACCCAAAAAGTTTTTCCAAGAGAAAATAATAAACTAATCTAAAACCTTAAAATATTCTTTAGAGAATATTCAAAGGCAAGTTCTATACTGAGAAATCTGGAATCTTCAATCCTCCTTTTTTACCTTTTTTTTTTTGAAAAACTAGCTAAAAATATTTATAGTGTTTAGGAGTAAATCCTAAAAATAATACAGAAAAGATAGCTGAGAGTTGGTACGCCTTGTAGGTATGACTCGTAGGTTGACCTAAGAGTCGTACTCAGGGTCTCATATCATGTTCTTGGCATCTTGGACTGAACTAGTACTACCCACAAGTATGAGTCGTTACTTGAGCTACGACTCGTATGTTCATCTCATAGTATTAGTCTTCAGTTTTTGGTCCAACATTTTAGATCTTTGATTCCTGCTACAAGTCCAATAATATAAGTCATGGTGAGACTTATGACTCATAGGCTGGCCTCGTAGGGGTGACCTCCACGTAGCAGATTTCTGAATTTTGGTCTCTGATTACTGGTATGATACAACCTATGACTTATTGCTATGACTCATCGATGTGCTCGTATGTCTTATGCTCTAGCAAAATCTGCAACTTTTCTTTAAAATTATGCCAACTTAACTTTTCTGCAAGAACAACACAAAAAACACATAAAAATCATAAAAAGTCACATTAAGAACTCACAAAATCCCGTGTATTAGGCATCAAATGTTGTATTTTGACAACACATCAACACCCTCAACTTAGAATTGTTGCTTGTCCTCAAACGATGACTCAATCTATGAAGATAGAGAAATGCATAGCAGCTAGACTAATTGCATATACAACAACTCTTGTGATTCAGCTACCCAACTACCATTTTCAAAATAGGATTGCAAGGTTATTAGGCAAGATCAGAACACAATGAGATACCTTGAAATCCAACTATGATAAGTTAAGGAGCATCAACCGTCCATAATTCCTTAAATAGTCATATGCCACTCAGGTAGTGCAAATGCCTTCACTGAAAAGAAGTCCCTCATACTCACTCAAAAACCATTTACAATTCAGGGACTGAGAAAGCATTCTTACTCTCACAATCAAAATTCATGCATAATGACTAACACCATAGGCTTGCCTCTATACTCATCTTCTAGCCTGGTGATAAAGTGGATTTGGATCACTTTAGACTTATGGGTTTGTAACATAGGTTCAGGAGCTTTGGTATGGAATTTTAGGCAAGTACTGACTAAAAGCTATCCTTGAACCATGTTTACCAACACTTTTTTCTTTCTTAACCCTACTTTTTTCAATAAATCCATCCTTATTATTTTGTTTTTGAACTTTTTGAGTGCTTTCTTTCTCCTTTTCAACTATACATCAATTTCAAACTCTTTTTTTGGCTACATTTTCATAACTCAAGGCACTTTTCTTTTTCTTTTTCTTCACTGGCTTCATGTTTTTTCATTTCGTGCTTGATTTCCCAACTAACCACCTTATTATTATTACTTTACCATAATAAGGGTTACCCTCAACTTAGGCTTTTAGCCTCAAGTGAAGTATACAATATCTAGGTCCACCAACTACAACAACCCTCAACTTAGGCCTTTGGCCTCAATGAAGGTTCACATGTTCAATGATATACTAGGGCTAATATTAAGGTATTTCATAGAACAAGGTTAAGATAGCAAAGTGCCAAGAAAGAATAAGTACATGAGAAGCTCAAAAATTAGGAACAAGGGTTTCACTTACTCCTTTGGTGGGTCATTTAGGCTAAAAGTGGGTTCACTCAAAGAACAAAGGCCTAAGAACCTTTCCATATCCATCACATAACTAAACCAATCTTAGAGTACAAAGGCCTAAGATCCTTTTCATATCCACCACTTGCTCATTTGGTGGGTCATTTAGGCTACCATATTTGCCTTCCCCAGGTGGTAAAGTATATCAATGTCATAATCATTTATTAGTTGTAGCTATCTCTACTATCTCAAGTTTAGGTCTTTTTGCTTAAAGATGTATTGCAGACTCTTATGATCAGTATATATGTCAACATAAACCCCATACAAATAGTGGCTCCATATTTTTAGAGCAAATACAACCGCTGCTAGCACAAGATCATGTGTTTGATAGTTTTTCTCATATGGACATAGTTGTCTAGATGCATAAGCAATTCCACTACCATGTTGTGTCAGTACACACCTTAAGCCAACTTCTAAAACATCTTAATACACTACATACCCCTCAGTTCCTTCTGGGAGTACTAGTACAGGGGCAAAAGTTAACCTATTTTTCAGCACCTGGAAGCTCCTTTCATATGCATCATTCCATTAGAACTTGGTCGCCTTATGTGTCAAATTTGTTAGAGATGCAAAAATTAAAAAAAAACTTTGACTAACCTCTTGTAATAACATGCCAAACCTAGAAATCTCTGAACTTCGGTGGGTGTTGTTGGTCCAAGCTAATCTTTCACAGCATCTATCTTTTGTGAATCAACCCTTATTCCCTCATCGAATGCAATATGACCGAGGAATGCCACTGATTTTAGCCAAAATTCACATTTAGAAAACTTGGCATATAATTGTCGATCACGAACAACTTGTAGCACCTGTCATAAGTGATTTGCATGGTCCTCTTCTTATCTTGAATATACCAAAATTTCATCTATAAATTGTAACAATCTGGCCCAACACTATGAGGTATTGTCCGCTTTGGACACCATAGCGATGCACCATGCGTACCTGCACGGATTTATCCTCTGGAGTTCCCCTAAAAGCACCTCACAAGTTAGATCTAAGACTCTACTAATATAGCCCAGGAACTTCCCCTTTTCTATCAATGTGGGATTTGCCTAAGTGAGCCGAGGCGACGTGCCACGCACTCAGCCCCCGTAGGGACTCAGCGTCTTTGCTGAGGTTTGCCCCACCACCAGACGAGTTGAGAGTCAGTTTGATACCAAATATAACATCCTGGCCCAACACTGTGAGGTATTATCCACTTTGGACACCATGGCGACGCACCATGCGTACCCGCATGGATTTGTCCTCTTGAGTTACCCCAAAAGGCGCCTCACAAGTTAGATCCAAGCCTCTACTAATATAGCC
>JAOTQJ010062809.1:0-13675 GCA_025642045.1 Solanum sejunctum | reverse complement strand
TAGTCAGTAAAACAGAGGAAACTCTGTCAAAATTTTTGTGAAATTCCTTAGCTGTCGTAAGTAAAGATTCAGTATAACTGGTTGTCGCGGTGTCCTATCGGCACCATTCACGGCCCCTGGGTTAGGTCGTGACAGCTAATCCATAGCGTCCCGATGTTCTCCCTAAATCAGAAGAAAGGGGAAAGTCACTTTGTCAGGATGAACTTCCTAATGCTTAAGTGGATCCACTAAGCCTTATGTCAATCAGGTACCCACATCTAGTTCTTGGACTCAGGTGCTCGCCTCAAGCCCTCGGACTTGGGTACTTGCCTCAAGCTCTCGAACTCTGGCACTCGTCTCAAGCCCTCGGACTCGGGTACTCAACTCAAGGCCTTGAACCCGAGTACTCGCCTCGAGCCCTCATCTCTAGAGTACTCGCCTCTTAAGGATTTGGGTAATCACCTCTAACCCCTTAAGCTACGGCGATATGTAGTTTTAGGACTTGGGTATTCGCCTCTAGTCCACTCGGTGCTAGGTAGTGCTCTCACAAGAGTAGAAAAATCAAAAGTCATAGTATCATATCATAAAATTATTCCAAGTCATGTGGGAGGGCAATTTATCCACTTCCTAACCCATAGATATTATAAAGTCAAAATCATAGGATATCTCCTTAATCATAGATTAGATGGGAGATCCTCTACCGTCAACATTCATTCATTCTTAACTCTAATGAGTCTATTCCCAAATAACATATAGACAAGAGTATAGTCATGACATGCATAACTTGTATATCATAACATCATAAAGAAAACCTTTCAATAATACATAGCTTTTCATGTAACTTGAATATCATTCTAAGAACATGTCATGTCATGGGATATCTCATGGTGCAATGCAGTAATACATCAAAATTAGCTTTAAGATCTTGAAACTTGAAGAAAGTATGTATACCCATATGCAAACATGATAATCAACCTATACTGTAATTAATCCATAAATAAATTCACAAACCCATTACTTGATTTCAATTTGAGAAATATTAGTCAATACACCAATTGATGAAATTCATGTGATTTAGACTTGATTCATATCCAATAATAATAAAGGAAGTATGAACTTACGTAAAGTCAATCAACCCTCCATCAACTTCACAACCCAAAATTTCATAAGTAAGAAAAAATTATAATTAGTCATGGAATCATGAAAATTATTAGCTACTCATATATAAGAGTGGTAAGATTCACCAATTTAAAAGAAAGTTTAAGGAACCGATCAAATATCTCTAAAACTCTAGCTTTAATAATATAGGAATCTAAGACATAACATTCTTCTCATGGAATTAAATATTATTTTATAATAATATAGGCTAACAAATATCAATAAATTAATAATATAAGCATTTAGAATCTTTCAAATCAACCCAACATGATCCTTGTAAAGCCCAAAAAGTCATGAATTTCAACTCAATATGCATCATAGGTCATAACATAATACTCATATTCTTCATATAAATAAAAATGCATCACAATACATGATTAAACCAACTTTCCAAAACTTCACAACATACATAAGCCATGGGTAAAATTTAAAGTAAAGAAACTTGAGCTTTGTGAAGGGAAGGGCTTCACAAATCAAACCCACATACCTTAGCCAAAGATTTAAGAAAGGAATCACAAATTTTGGTAAGAAAACCCAAAACCCTAAACTTGTCTTCAATGGAGGACCTTGGGGGACTTGAGAGGATCTTTGGGAATTTGGTTTTGAAGAATGGTTTAGGATCAGTGTCATTTGGGTGAGTTTTAGAATGATATAGGGCATGTGCGAAGTCAAAACGACGTGGGATTGGGCTTAGGTGTGAGGGAAGGGCTAAAAATATCTTTTTTAAAATTGGCCAAACAGTTTCATTAAAGCCTGTTTATGGGTCGTAAGTCAATCCATGGTCCATAGAGTGGGTTGTATAAATTGATAACTAGACAATGCTTCACTAAAATGGCATAACTTCTTGGTCTGAACTCCAAATGAGGTGAAACTAGTAGCGTTAGAAAGATAATTCACAGAGCTTTCATTTGGTAGGTCGTACAGAATCTAATTTGGTATGTGCCAAGAGATATGATAATTTGAAGTTGACACATATACAAACTCATGCTATAACTTAGACGATTGGCATTGTTTATACTGGACTTGATGGGAGAGGGGCTTGGAATTGCATGAGGGGTCATGTAGGGGATAGATGAGGTTGTTAAGGGAATAGAAAGGGTTGGAACTTCCCCTATAAAGCCACTGGACAGGACCACAAGACCCTATTTAGGTGTTATGGTCCATTCTACAGATCGTAGATAGGGTCTCATCTATGCCATTCTCGAGACTCAGAAACCTTTCCCTGAATAACATTTTATGACCATACTTACAGCTTGTAAGTCATTTCATGGGTTTTCTAGTAATTCGAAGATTGAATCCCTAAAAATCTCAAATTTCACTAAATCAAACCCGTGAAACTTTTTACGACTTGTAGAATCCCTCATAACAATTGGCATGTCAGAAAATTTTTAGGACTCTTTTCTCGCATTTTTCATACTTCTCATAGCTGGGGGACTACAGAACTGGATCGTTTCCTAAAGTTTAGGAGGCTTAAAGTTGATTCAAAAAAGTGGTCTTGTACATATTTGGTGGATCGTTGAATGTGTTCGGTAACCTCAAATTTGACTGTCGAATAGTGCATCGTGTTAAACTGAAGGGTATTTTTGTCTAAGATATAAAAGGCCAAAGGGAAGATTTCTAGAGGACACTTTTTGGATATATTAATGGAATACACACATGAAGAGTACATTTTTCAAAGAGTACTTGGATTGGAGAACAAGAGTTTTATACTTGGTTTTGATGTGAAGAATTGAAGGGAGAAAAGAGAATTCTACACCAAATTTCTTCTAGATTTTGTACTTTATAATCATGGATAATCCATTTAGTAACTTTTCTGGCTAAAAAAACCCCTATATAGGGGACGTGCTATATAGTTGGATGTTAATTTCATATTACAAATATTTGATTTACTTGAATATTATATGCTAATTTGATATGGGGGTCTGCATTTTCCTTTGGTTATAATTGTTAATTTATGGTTGCAAACTTAGATTCATATTTAGATCTTTCAATATTGCATGAAAGTAAGTATTCAAAGTGGAAGGATTATAAATAGTTATTGGTATCACATTTTGGGGTTGAATATTGTAATAGGATTCAATCAAGTAAGGTTTTAGATCATTCAACTATTAATTTGCATGGGTGACTTCGGCTCTTATGTGAAATGTGGTGAAGTTTTAACTGATTCACATTGTTACACCCAAATTGACTTAACAGTAGTTATGGTTACCATCCTTCTAGCCTATCCAAAAGAAAATTAGCAATTAGAATTAATATTTAAGACTCATTCATTGAAATTACAGTCAACTACGCACATCTCTGATATATTCTCATCCATTGATTACAGTTTAATTGTTAGAACATGCAATTGGTAATACTTTCATTTAGATCAAATAAATGTTTAGCAGTTACAATCAATTGGTTCAAGTAATAACTTCAAAGTTTGAATTGAACAACTCCAATCCCTGTAGGATCTACCCCGACTCCTTGTAGTTAGGTGTATATTGACAACGTCCACTTACTCTTTCAAAGATAGGAGAGCAGCTTGGGTACATCATGTATTTACACCCTTAAATGCTTAAATTCATATCACAATCATCATTGTAATCATAATCATGTCATAAACATATTCGTATCTATACCAAAATGTCATATAGAAGTCCTGTACATGCATGTTCATGTATTAAGAAGTGAGAGTATAGCATAGATACATAAAATTCAAGCTCAAAACATGATAATTAGATAAAACATGCATGTCCATAAATAAAAGAGTGTTTGAATTATATTTTAAGTTATCCATGAGTGAAATTCATAGTTCATCAAGCCATGTAAGTTCATACCTCATGAAAATCATATGATCTAATACAATAAGACGTAATTCATGTTTACATCTTCCTTGAATACTATCCATATCAAAATCTCAACAATTTAAACCAAATCATGAAATTCATAATTGAATCATACCTTAAAGTAATAAAAATAGATGAAAGAGATTTTGGGCTTCATGGTTAGAAAGGAACCATGAATGAATCCCATATACCTAACTTAGGAAGAAGAGTTTGAGAAGAAATTAACTTGAACTTGAATCCCTAATTGAGTCCTTAGGTTGAATCCTTGAGTGTAAGACTTGAGAGTGTTTTTAGGAGTTTGATTCTATAGACTAAGTGTTAGGCTTGCATATAGTGTCAGGAAGTACATAGGGGATGATTTATGAGGTTAGTATAGTTATAAAATGTTCCAAATACACTTAGAGTTGGGGAGAAAATACCAAAAATCTCTTAATAAAACAAGTTTGAAAACCACCTGGGCACCTTCATGAATGGGGTTCATGGACCATGAACCCCTTTCAAGGATCGTGAAGACCTCACGTGAAAGGCACCTGGAGGCCGAGATGGTGCTTCCAAGTGAAGATGACCTCCTCTACTAACCACACCACTTCACATGGTGAGGTCCATGAATCGTGAGGTCCACCGTGGTAAAACATTTGCACTGCAGATACCCAAAAGCTAAGGCAATATGGAATTTAGCCAAGGAAGTCCTTCACAAACCATTTCATAGCCAGTGGTCCCTTCCATGGCTCATGAAGGGTTCCTTGAAAGGACCCTAGCCCAAAACCTTTTGAAATACTATTCCATGCCTCGTGAAGGCCTTACAAAGGTCAGGTTTTTACATTAGGCCATCAATTATGCTTTCTCTTTTGATGACAATCTCATAATAGCAACAACCTTATACACCTCATCAATAAAATCTTATGGATCTTTAACTATCTTAGAGCCATGGAACTCATAAGGGTTCATTCTTTCAAAGTCTCTCATCCAAGAAGTTGGTGTGGCCATAGATGGAGGATCCACGACCCCTTGGTTCACTTGGGTGTTATTGGTTAAGATAACATAATGATAGCGGTCTAGAACTCCACATAAACTACTTGGTCAGCTATAGGATCATTAGCAGATAGAGGGATCAAAGGATCTTGCTCTTCATTGGAGTTGTCACCCCCTTTGATTGGGTTCTCTTCTTGGAGGCATTCTCTGAATATAGCAAAGAATAGGCACAAGAGATAAGTGATCATAGTGTACACTCTACTGATGCTACCCAAACTACCCCTCCCTTTGAAGGTATAAACAGTTATTGTCAAAATAAATAATCTAACCAAGTCGAACCCACAAGGAATTGGTCTAGACTTAGAATAGTTATGAGCAATTTGGATCAATTAACCTACTTATCTCTCGAAATTGGGAGGGTTGTAAATGCAGTATTGAAACCTAAACTAGAAACAAGTGTTGTGAATTTAGTGAGTGAAGTAACTAGGGTATTGTGTTCCTTATGAATTCCTAACTTAGTATAGCCAAATAATTGTAATATTTTCTAATGTGTAGCACATAGAACTAATAAGTTATATTTACCAAACTTTTTGATCCAGGCAAAAGGTAATTTCACTATATAATTTGATCCATCCTCGCAGTGAGACATTACTAAGCCTTACATTTTGTTTCAGTACAACCACGACTTGATCTGGTTAGGTTGATTAGATGAGAGGGATCACATCGAATCTTGTTAATTATTCTTTTATCCTATTCATTACCACCTTGATCCAACAAATAAGAATTAGGAAAATTCTAACGATGGGCACTGTTAAAAAGCATCCTAAATGAAGGGATTAATTAATATATGCATGCACACTTTCTAAGAATTATAAATTATTTGTTTTTAACTTGTTAGTTTTCATGGTTCCCACAACCCTAGTTGTGGATTTAGCTATGCATGAACATTATAGATGAGAAAAATATAAAGGAATAGCATAATTAAACACTTACAATAAAGAATTGAAGAACAAAAAATTCAAAATTCTCCACAAGAAATCACAATTTAATAATCTCAATGAAAAACTCAAAATATGAGTTCTCAAGTTTCTACTCTCTCCTAGTCATTTTTGTCCTCTCTTATGTGCCTCCTCCAAGGAAAAATATAAAAACCTATTTATAATAAGTAAAATACAAACACAAAATAAAATGAAAAAATTGGATTCGGCGACTTCTACGGATGAGGTTATAGGCCGTAGGTGAACTCACGGCCTATACTTGGGCTTCCTATTCTACACTTCTTAAAATCAGGCTTCAACTTATGAAACCTTCCTACAGGCCATCTTCGAACTTATGGGCTATCTTCGAACTTATGGCCCGTAAAGGGTTTCGTCTGCCAACTCTTTTGAAACACTTCAAAGCTTTGATCCTCCAAGCACGACCTTATCTGCGACCGGTCATCAGATTTTTTGAATCATAAGTGACTTCATCTGACAATACTTTAGCATTCAACATATTTTCCAATCTTTAACCTACGAAACCACATATGGGCCATGAAAATATCTATGGCTTGTCTGACAACTCGTAGATGAAACATCTGAAACTTGGCCCTTCACTGGATCTGGCTCACAAAACCAACCTAAGGTTCGTGATGTGAACCACAGCCCATAGAATTCTCCATAAATTACCAAAAACTTCAATTCTTTAGACTTTTTACCAAAATCATACCAAATTCTGTATTCTTAATAAATCAACATAAAGACACATCAAAACCACTAACATCAATTTGACAATACACAAAATTCTAAATTTTAAGCATCAAAAGTATTGTATTTTAGCAACACATCATCTACGACATGACATATATCATGAAAGAAGTGGAGAATTCCTAAAATGCTTCATAGCCTCCTACTCATAGATGTGGACTCTACTTGATGTGACAAGTTGGACAACATAGGACACTTTAAAATTTTGTACTTTTGATACCAAGTTTGTTATGAGCCAGGCTTGGTCCTAGGTATGACATGGTGATCAAAACCTTGAAGGGCTCGAACCGAGCCATCTTAGCATATCAAAAACATTCATAAGGTAGTTAATGTATCATCACAATCTATAGGACATAAAGAAATGAGTCTCACTGCAATATCATAAAGTAAAAGGAATAAGCTTAATCCAAAGAGCAAGACTGCATAGACTCTTTGCACAATATCCAGCAGGCCTCTAAACATAACATAGGGGGGACTATAGATATGTTCCTAGGTTACCCGCAAAATTAGCAAAATGAAATAGTCTCAAAATACCAATAGAAGTTGAACAGAATAAGGTAGATACTCATTTGGCTTGCTCTCAAAGCATAAGGACTCCTCATAAATCTTCAAAAGTGAACTCCAAAATTTAGCTACAGGCATGAGAAGTAGAAGAGGAACATTCTCCTACATTATAAAACAATGTAGGTAAGAGTATTTGTTAGTATATTTGAATGTACTAAATATGTAGGCAACGTAATGCATAGTAAATCATAAGGTGTAAGTAACCATTTTAAATATTAAAGACAATAAAGTAGTAGAATGATAAGTAGACACAAAAGAGATGAATGGATAGGTATATCCTAAGAATATCATGTAAAATTAAAGATTAAGAGTAGTAAACTAAATCATCATAAGTACCATAGCATAATAGATAATAAGATCATGTGAACTATAATATGAAATTTTAATGTCTCTCCATATAATGAAAAAAGATAATCTACTTGCTAAGGTAGACTCTACCTTGCTAGGATGGATATCATGAGTTATGTGGTTCCACTAGAAAAATTATATTGGTAAAAATAATCGTATTATGGCAACTTAGTTACGAGATTAAAGATTGCTACAAAGGACCCCTTGGGCCAAGTCCCCTCCTAAAGCTTCATTCGGTGTTAAGTCAAATCTCATGGAATACATATCAAATCATAAAATGTTACTTATCATAGATTTATAAGACTTGTCATAAATCATAGTTTATTACAATTTTCATAAACATATCATGTAGGAAAGACTAGTCATACACCTATACAAATCATAAAATCATATTATAGAGTAGCTCATTTGTATAAAATTCTTGCAATGTGAGTGTAGATTTTTCATCATTACATGTCTTATTATTGGGATCTTAAGTCACCTTCAAAGCCTTAGATCACCCATCTTTGGGATCCTAAACCACCTTTGAGGCCTTAAGTCACTCATTTCATAATATACTTGAACACTTAAAATTTTATGATCATGACTTTCAAAGGAGAATTAAGGTAGAAGTATGAATTTCAAATCAATTGACTAGAAATCATGTATTTAGGATAAATACATGCATTGTTATAAAGAATAGGATCAATTGAATCAAAATTAAGGAAAACCCATATGTAATTTTATGAACCCTAAATAGCTTATATGACAAATTAATTATAAATCATCAAAATCATGCAATTGAATAATAATTTATGCTTACTTAAGTAAACAAACAATAATAGAAACTCAATTTATGAAATTGAAGAAGAATTCGACAAACCCATTAGAGAATTGTGAGTCCTAAATGGAATTATAGAAAATTCATATGAAAAATCATAAATTCCATGCAATTCTTATCAATTCATGTATCATAATATAAATCATGATTCATATAATTGAATAAAAATTCAGAAAACCCATAAAAATGAAATTGAATGAAAAATTTAGAATTTGAAGGGGATCCATAGAAGAAAGGCTTTCATGGATGAAGACCTACATACCTTGAGTAAGAAGTTAGGAGAATTCCTTGAGTTTTGATGGAGAGCTTGGAGAGTTGCTTGATGTCTTCTATGGGATTTGAGAGCCTTACTAGAGAGAAATTTTGAAATTGATGAACTTCGAGTTAATGAATGAATAATTGAGGGTTTGGAGAATTTAATAGGTTAGAATTTTAGTCTTAAAATAATTCAGGTTCATTAACTATTAAGAATAAAAAAGTCCAAAGTATCCCCTCTCCTACTTAAAAATTAAAATCGAACAACAACAACAAGCCTAGTCTACAATGTGAAGGTGCTTGATCCTTGTTCGTTTTTGAGCTAGCTAAATTTTGATAAATTTTTGGACTGAACTTTGGCTAAGGACAAATTTGTACTATCCTAAAGCATATCCATAATGCACCCTTGTCGCGGACCCTTCTAATTAAGTAAATTTTTTCATAATTTTATTTTGTGAAAAATGCATCTAAGAAATTTTTCGAGATTACTTTTTCAATATTTTATCTTATTATATCAAACTCCAACCTTCAAACATCTGAGATATTATACTATCCTCCTTTGAGAATGTTTGTCCTCAAATGATATAAGACTAGCTCAAGTAGAGTAGAGTGTGTAGTTAAAAACCTTGCATGAATGCAACAATGCAATTTGAACATTATTAAAAAATCAAGTTCATGAGAATGCATGCATGTATTATGATATATAGAAGTTGACATGTAGGGATTTCGAGGAATTGAGTATGACTAGCTAAGTACCTTAGGTTGGAACGAAAAGAAAGAGGTAAGGATATCATTTCATCATGTTCGCTTTCATTTCCCATGTGACACTTTCTATTCCATGGTTCCTACACAAGACCTTAACGGAATATTTTCATTTTTTTTACCTTTTAACTTGTCACGACTTAGATCTAGGGTCTAGCCATGACACGGTGAATATGACACCCAAGGGCATCCTATAGAAGCCTTGTATTCATATCATGAGCATTCATAAGATAATATTAGCATGCAAAAGAGAATAGGCAAGAGGAAGTACATAAAGTAAGAATGACATAGTTCCCATAAGAAAATATACAACAATCCATTAGGTCCAAATCTTACCTCTACATCATAGATCTTGGCAGGGTCTAGCACATAGCTCACTAGCTCACCCTTCAACTGTATATCAAAGAAAGAAAATATTAAGTCCCAACATAAAACAAAGAATCATAAAGGGGCTTGTTCCTAAATCAAGAGAACTCACCAACAAGTCTTCCATCTTTTCTGAATCTAGTCATAAAATGGAATAGTTAGCTCGTTATCCATCCCTACATGGTTAGATCATGTAGGCAAAGAAGTATGCATTAGTACGTCGAATGTACTAAGTATGTAGGTATGCCATGAATCAAAAGACATCACAATAATATCAATATGCATAATCATAATCAATAGGATAAGGACACAATATGCGTGAGCATGCAAGTTTAGTATCATAAGAAAAAGCATCATAAAATCCTTCCATAACCTTAACATACATATGTGGGAATAGGACCATAATCGACATATAAGACCATGTGGACTATTATATGAAATCTTGATGTTCACTCTACATCAAGCTAAGAGAAAACTACTTTGTCAAGGTAGACTCGATCCTCACCCTATAGGCTCTATCCTAGCACGGTAAGAACCATCACTTGACTCACCCTTTAGACTCTGTCGTAGCATGGTGAATGTCCATTATTTAAGCTATGTGGATCTATTACAACACTTTTAAGGCAAAAAATATGAACATCATTCATATGGTGGAGGTAGACTCTGCCTCGCTAGAATGGGTGTCACGAGCTATGTAGATCCACTAGTAAAATCATATTGATAAGAGTAATTCTATAGTAGCAACATAGTTATAAGACTAGAGATTGCTACAAAGGGTTCTTTGGGTCGAGTCCCCACCTTAAGTCTCATTTAGTGCTAAGTCAAATTCCACAGGATACATATCAAATTATCAAATTATACTTATCATAGATTCGCTAAGACTTGTCATAAATCATAGTTCAACATAATTTTCATAAATTTGTCATGCAGGAAAAACTACTCATGATCACCAATCCAAATCATAGAATCAAATTTATAGAGTAGCTCATTTTTATGAAATTCATACAATATAGATATAGGTCTTTCATCATTACATGTTTCATCATTAGGATCTTAAGCCACCTTCAAGGTTTTAGGTCACACATCTTGATATGGTAACTCACATTTGAGGCCTCAAGTCACCTCTTTCATAACATACTTGAACACTTACAATTTCATGATCATGATTTTACAAGGAGAATTAAGGTAAAAGTATGAATTCCAAATCAATTGACTAGAAATCATGTAACTAGGATAAATTCATGCTTTATTATATAGAATATGTATGATCAATTGAATCAAAATTAAGGAAAATCCACATGTAATTTCATGAACCCTCAATAGTTTAAATGATAAATTCCTTATAAATCATGCAATTGAATAACAATTCATGCTTAGTTTAAGTAAATAAATAATAACTAAAACTCAATTTACCAAACTAATGAAGAATTCAATAAACCCATAAGAGAATTTTGAGCCCTAAATGGCATTGTAGATAATTTGAAAAATCATAAATTTCATGCAATTCATATCAAAATAGATTAATTATCATAAAATAAATCATGATTCATATAGTTGAATAGAAATTGAAAAGACCTATAAAATATACATGCTTAAAATTGGATCAAAAATTGAGAATTTAAAGGGGCTCCATAGAAAAAAAAATTACATGGATGAAGATTTACATATCTTGGGTAAGAAGTTAGAAGAATTCCATGAGTTTTAATGGAGAGCTCAGAGAGTTGATTGTTGTCTTCAATGGGAAATTGAGAGCCTTAGTAGATAGAGGAATTTTAGGATTGATGAACAAGGAGTGAATGAATGAATAAGTAGGGGTTTGGGGTATTTAACATGTTAGGATTTTAGTCCAAAAAACATTTAGGTTTATTAACTAATAAGTAGAAAAAGTCCAAAGTACCTTCACTTAAAAAGTAAAATCGGACAACAGTAGCAAATTCAATTTGCGATGCTGAGATTTTTAATCTTTGTTCATTTTTTTTAAGCTCAATTTTTGTAAGATTTTTTCTGAATTTTGGCCAAGGATAAATTTGAACTATCCTGAAGCTTGTCCGCAACATGTCCTTATTGCGCACCGTTTTGAATAAGCAAAATTTTTAAAAATTTTATTTTATAAAAAAGTGTCCAAAAAAATCTATCAAGGCTATTTTTTTAATATTTTACCTTATTATATCATATTCCAACCTCCAAATGTCTGGGATATTGTAGTAGTTTGACCTACGGGATATGGACGATGTTTCACAGTGACTCCGATTACAGCTAATATGGGCATTCTCAGCACATCGGGTATATCTTTAGTGAGTATTCAGATTTAAGTTCTGAACTCCTTTTGGGAGCATCCGAATTAAAGGTTCGGCCTTGTCCCTCTTATTCTCTAGGCGAGAATCCGAATTAAAGATCTGACATCAACCATGTTGATACTCTTGGTAAGCATTTGGATTAAAAGCTCGCACTCGACTATATCGATACTTTCGACGAGCATATAGATTAAAGGTATAGACTCAATACTCTCTATCATTATTGATTTGAATTATGGTTTTGGTTTTATATTCTTTGATCTTAGGTTTTGGATTAAATTCTCAATAGTTTTAGCTATTTTGTATACTCGGTGGTATTTTAGGTATTTGTTTGAATTTTTATTTTATGTTGTGCATGAGTGTACTTTTAGGGTTTATGGAGGGCCCAGTTAGATTTAGTTAGTTGTAATCCACTCTAGATTAGTTTCTAGGTAGCTAGGTTATTCATAGGCTCTTAATGTTTGTATTTCTACCGCTTGTTCCTTGCCGAATAGCCTTTTTAGCCTTTCTTTCTTGCTAACATATGATAGACCTGTTTATCCGAAGTACGCTATTTGTCTCATCTTTATCTCCTTGTTTATCTCCACTATTATTTATTTTATCTATTATATTACTACTTGTGTCAATTGTTTGCCTTGTTTTCATGTTATATAAACCTGCTTTATCAATGGAACTCATTCGGTCTATGCCTGATATGTACCATTATTTGGTACTCATACTATACTTTTGCCTCCTATAGATTTTAGCGTGAGGCCCCGCCGTTGATTTTATTTCTGTAGAGCTATTGTGATTCTCAGAGATTGGGATGAGTTTCAGGCATCCAGAGTTGTCAATTTCTATCCTATGATTGATTAGGCTAGTATTTATTTTGTACTCGGAGATATCCTATGTTGTTATTGTATTTTCCATAAGCTTGTAATTTTATTTTATGTATTAGGCGTTCGAATACTAACTAATGTTAGGTCTTAGGGTGGGTTCTTGTATAATAGTTTTCGGTCTTGTATTTCTTCTTTTTAGTTTGGTAGCTTTTACTTCTTATGGTTGTATTCTGCATGATAATCCTTCATTGCCTACTATTTTGGGCTATGGGTTAGACTTACCTATCGATGGGTTGAGATCGGTGCAATCACGACTTGAGGAGTCGAATTGTGACAAACAATAACTTGAAATACATCATTTATAACCATACCTTCTATAATATGATCATGAAAAAGAACCTAGAGTTCTTTAACTTGGGCTCAAATCGAATTGGTGCCCATCATTTTGTAGTCTAAAAATTAATAGGGATAACCTCCAAATTGGACCCTAAACTTGACACCATTTTGTAAGTTGGAACATAAACTTTCATAGTGCACAAATAGGCCCCTCAACTTGGCAATTCCTGAATAAGTAGGCATAGGGTGCTGATGTGGCGCAGTGAGTGCAGTACACTCGCGGAGGGTGCGTGAAAGCCTTATTTTTGACCATTCCAACCAAAAAAATGAGTAATTTGACCCTTTCACCCCTCCTACATTTCTCTCTATATATACTATTTATTTTCAAATTAACATACACTTTCTTCTTCTTCATTTTATTAAAAATGCA
>JAOTQJ010062808.1:0-48077 GCA_025642045.1 Solanum sejunctum | reverse complement strand
AAAACACGAAAAAATTGAATTTTTTTGGGAAGCACTGTAGCAACCCGAGAGTGAAGCTTGTTCAACAATTTTTTTTGCTAATTTTTCTAAGTATGGGATAATCTTGAACAAGATATAAGGCTTGTATATATATATATAGGGACACATATACTACTTGGGCCAATCAAAACTCTGCACACACCTTGGCCCTACCTCAAATTATCCTTAAGGACCAAACTTAGAAGAAATGTTGCATTCGGTCCCAAAATACCCATTTAAAATATTTCAAGATAATTCTTGTAGGAATTCATGAGCACTAATTCTCAAAATGACCTAACGGGTTATTACACGTTGTGTATTATATCTTGCTGGGTTGGCTGATTTCCTATGCAGGTTGTAGTTGTGGACGTATTTTGGAATGAAAGGAGTTTGTGTATTTTATTGGACTTACTTTATTTAGCTAGTTTACTTACTGGGTACTGTGTCGCATTTGGTACTCACCCCTTGCTTCTACAGTTATGTAGGTTCTGAGCCTGGACAATGAGTAGTGTTTTCCTTGATCATCCGAGGCTTCCCTAGAGATTTATAGAGGTGGCTGTTGTCATCTAGCTGACTCTCGTGTTCCTATTTCTTTAGTGCTTTGTTCTACTCTAGAAGAAAGATACTTTAGACTGGTATTTCTTTGATTTCTGTAATGCTACTGACTTGTACACATGACAACCAATCCTTGTATGGTATTTAAGTTTGTGGAGATTTTTTAGTTTGAGTTATCTACTCTATGTAGTTACATCTGCACATTATTTCTATGTATCTTTGGGTTAAGGCTGACTTATTCTAGTGGGATTGAACAAGTGTCATCACGTCCATTTTTGGGTTATGACAATATATGTCGGAAAGTGACACCCTATCCTATAATATATGTGTCTGCACATGACACTCGATCCTATAATATATATGTGTCGGAACGTGACATCCGATCCTATAATATATGTGTCAGAATGTGACATTCGATCCTAAAGTATATATGTGTCGGAATGTGACACCCGATCCCATAGTATATATGTGTCGGAACATGACACCCGATCCCATAGTATATATGTATCGAAAAGTGACACTCGATCCAATATATATATATATATTCATTGTTCTTTATCATTACTTCTCACCTCATTACTAATGTTTTATCAAGCCTTCTTTATTCAAGGCTTCATTTTGAGAGATCAAGTTCAAGATGTATGGGTTTCATGGTCTTGGGATTGCAGTCCAATCACAACAATATATCAGTCAACTAAACCACGATAATTAAGTGCATAAAAAATATCATAGCTTTACTCAATGATTATCAATCACTATTTGGAGTCTCTCTATTAGATAGAATAAATCATAACCTATCTCAATCTAAGAACCCGAATCAAGCAAACTAATTCACCATCACTTTTCCTTTCTTCAATATCTCCAAACATTTCAAATCTATTAAATATATAATATTTATAAGCAAACGATTTCATAGACACTCATATTTCTATATATCTAGACTAGACCCAAAAATACATCTAATTTGATAATTTAATTCTTAAATTTCAAGCCTAGGGTTAGTCTTAATTCCCCCAACCATCACGACTCTAACAATATCTAGATAATACACTACATGTAATATTTAATTATCCATCTCAATATATCAAAACTTAATTTGTAATAAGATAATTAAAAGAATAAAATTAAATGGAGACTAATTAGAACTCAGGTGACGTATAAATAAACAAAATATTTTGCAGAACCTAGTTTCTTCACAATTTAGTCCATATATATATATATATACCAGTATAGTAATTTATCCAAATCATCTAACCTGGGTTGCTCATCTTTGTAGGCCGACCTCCGTTTGTCCCTCAAACCCTTTCTTTTGCTTCTCTTTTAATAGGGTTGTGTAGCAGCCCTTCTATTTATATTTATCTAATTTTTTTCCTTATTCATTTATTAAAGTAATAAATTTTATTAATCTATTTTTAATGAATATGGAATAAGTACCATTGGATATTAACTAAATTATTAGTTTTGTCTACTAAATAAATAAATTAATTAAAAATTATTCTTTAACTAATTAATAAAAGTTATTGAATAGTCCATAGTACCTATTAAAACTTTACGAAATAAATAATTTATGAAATAAGAACTCTAGTTCTTGAAACCACCTAATGGGTCGTTACAAATACGTCCTTGATTTAAGTCTGTACATGTTGAATGCTTTATACTTGTTTTGTTTCGGCTGCACTAAGTTCAGGTGATTCTTTAGCATCATATGTTGGCTTGTTTTTGCTCCGGTGGTTCGAATTTGCTTTATAGTTCTCTCTTGTTCAAATATATGCCTTTATGTTTCTTTTCCTTATCAAATGGATTTACATAAAGAAATGATCTATTTTAATCATACATTAGTCAACTTCTTTATTCCTGTACTAATGTGCTTCTTTTCTTTTTAAATGAATTCCTTGATTGGGAGTCCATTGAGACTCTTCCCTCTCCTTTACATTTTCGATGGGCCATAGAAGCTCAAGTCCTCCTCTTTTCGAGTCGGCTGTTAATCTCTTGGTTTGAAAGAGTGCCTTACAAGTTACAGGAAGCCATGATACAGATAATATGCAGGGAAAGAAGGGATATACACTCAGGTGTATACAGGCTAAAAGCGCCTAAAAGCCCCATTTCAGGAGCAGCAGTAGTGAAAAGAGCCTTAAGCCCAATCTTGTCAACAGCAGCCTTTCTTTTAGAGTTAAAATTAGACAACTGAGCAAACATTTAATATTAAATAACCAAAATCAGGTACCTCTTTTTAATATTATTTTATATGACCAACGTTTACAATTCTTTTGGCTATAAGATCATGTGGGCCCCAATAAATATTATATAAGCCTCTTCATATTCCTCGGTAATTTCTCTCTCCCACCTATACACAAACCCCGATTTTATTTTCATAATTGTTCCCTATTTCCTCTCCAGTGTTCACTCTCCGACAATCTCTCAAGATTCTGACATACCTGAACAGGTGAGGAATTTAATCTTTTTTTGAGAAAATTTACACAAATCCCTCCAAAAATCCCTACAATAAATAGGTTTCATACATTATATAGTTATATACATGTAAAAATATTGTATATGTAATATAGTCCATTGTACTTTTATACACTCTATCTTTATTTTTGCCATATATACACACACAACTGCTGTCAATTTAATAAAAATGCATATATGTATACAATAAATAGGTTTCATACATTATATAATTATATACATGTAAAAATATCATATATATATATATATATAATACAGTCTATTATATTTTTATACACTCTATCTTTATTTTTGCCATATATACACACACAACTGCTGTCAATTTAATAAAATAGCAATATGCATATGTATAGAGCGAATAAATTTTACATATTATACAATTATATACATGTAAAAATACTGTATATGCAATACAATACATCATATTCTTATACACTATATCTCTTTTTCTTCATATATACACACAGTCTCTGTCAGTTTAATACAATGAAAATTGTATATGCATAGAATAAATAGGTTTCACATTTTATACAAGCATATACATGTATATTCAGATTAGTACATGTATTTTCATATCCATTTTATACGAATATTGTAGGAAGCTAATTTTTTTAATCAAGGGACCTCAACTATTTTTCAGCATATGCAATGTTACACTAATATTAGTGTAACGGGAGATTTATCAAAAATACTATCCAAAACTCAAATGAATCAGTTCCGAGAGTCTGCCAGAAAACATACGTCCGACAAAAAAAAATAAAATCAATCTCACTAAATTTGTCATTCAAAATTGTAATGACTCGCGAGGTCATTTTGAGAATTAATTTTCGTGATTTCCGAAAAGATTTATCTCGTAAAACTTTAGTTGGTACTTTGGAATATTCAATAACTAAAACTATTTCATTTATGGGTAAATTAGAATAATTAATATAAGTTGTAGGGTAAATGTTAATTCGTTTAAAACCCTATACCACTTGGTACATGTATTTTAAAATAAATTAGGATAATATATATATCACTTTTGGTAATTGATTCAATGAGGAAATAAAAAGAAGGAGAAGAGAGGGCTTGGAGTTTTGGCATCTAAGAAAGAGCAAACAAAATTCAGGTACAGAAATTTCAACCCATAGCTAATGTTTTACAGCCTTTCATGGTATAGATATATGTGTAATTATTGTATAATTGGTACTATTGTACCTATAGAGTGGAAATAAGAATTTGGGTGGAAGATGCAATTCCCACCATGTTCCTTGCAGGGGGGACAAGATATGATTCAATTGTTAACCATTGGAGGAAGGGGTAATTAGATAATGGTGATACAACTTTAAGATTTAATCTACAATGACTCATGAGGTCATTTTGAGAATTAGTTTTCTTGATTTCCTAAAAAATTTATTTCGTAAAATTTTACTTGGTACTTTGGAATATTCAATAGCTAGAACTATTTAATTGATGGGTAAGTTAAAATAATTAATGTGAGTGGTGGAGTAAATGTTAATTCGTTTAAAACCCTATACCACTTTGTACATATATTTTAAAATAAATTCACTTTTGGTAATTGATTTAACGAGGAAATAAAAAGAAGGAGAAGAGAAGGCTTGGAGTTTCAGCAGCTAAGAAAGAGCAAACAAGCAAAAATGTCCAAGTAGATCCAGATGAAGCCTTACACGGACCGTGTGACCAACCACGGTTCATGACATTGAGGTATGTGGAAGACGTGAGAGAGAAATTGACTAAGGCATATCAGACGGATCATTTCACAGACCATCCAAACAAAGATGGCCCGTTCAATGCCATATGGAGCAGCGATTGATTTACAGAGCCAAGTATGATGAGATGGTCCATTACACGGTCCGTCCAATGCCTCACGAGCCATTTAGTGGCCCATTGCCATGATGGTCGATTTTTTACTACTTTAATGAGGATTAGGTTTTGTTTATATATAAATAGTTATTTTATTTCATTTCTAGAGAGGCTTGAATGGCTAGATCTAGAAAAAATTGAATTATATTTTTTTCTTAGAGATTTCACAAGATTTTGGAATTTTTCTTATCAAATTCAAGCTTATAACATGTGGATTCACCGATTCTTCAATAGGAAGTCTTCTATTATGAATTATATGTATCATTGCGAGTTTTGTTCCTTGAATATGTTAGGCTAAACCCACAACTAGGGTTGTCAAAACCATGACAAATCAATAAGATAGGTGGATATGGGTTAAATCTCGGGATTGATTAGTGTATATATCATAGTAATCTTTATTATAATTTCTTCCTTGATGAGTCAATGCATTAGGGTAAGACTTTATTTATTATATGCCCGAAAGGGATGCTTTGATTAGGAAAAGAGTTCTATGTTGGAAATTCGTGGTTTTTAACTTAGTCTAAGTTCTTGAGATCAACACATGACAGTATTCCGTGATTAACAACAAGGGTTAGTATATATAGGTTTTACGACCAAAAGATGATGAATGATATGCATCTAAGAGGCACCGAGAGGTGAATTAGACGTTGCACAACTTCTCAGATCTTATGTATGTAATCATGAACGAGTTTACCACTAGATTCGACTATCGCATTAGATGTCATGGGGAATACAATCCTAGTCATGAATAAATTGATTGAAATCTAGTCGTTCGTGCACTCATTTATTGCTTTCTTTAGTAAGATACATTGAAAAACCCAAACCCCCCATATTTACTTTATGCACTTTTGTTTCAAGAATAGATATTACATTTGAAAATGGTGCTAATAGATATATTTTCATACATTCCCTATGGGATTGACCTCAACTCTGGTTGAGTTCTATATTTGATCAAAGTCCGCTTTACTATTCTTCTTGGAGTAAAAATTTGGGTGTATCAAATTTTGGTGTCATTACCGAGGAATACAGCTAAGTAATAGTCTATCAGTTTCTATTTTTAGTTTGTAATACTAGTCCTTAATTTTACTTTTGTTTCTTATTTTTAGTTCTTCGTAGGGAAGTCAAATACTTGTAGAAATGGTGAAGCACTTTTTCCCTATGACCCTGATCTTACTAAACAATCCACAAAATGAATGCCCAAGAATGTGAAATAGCTAAACAAAGAGAATCGGCAGTGAACCCTATAGGTGGGGGTAACGATGGTCTGGGTGAAAATGAAAATGCTGGCAATGAGGTACCACCGACAGAATCACTTAGACGGGTGTCGCTGCCTGGTGTGAGACCCCAAGTGCCTTAACCACCCCATGTAGTGAACGATAATAATGAGGGTGCTAGGACCACTAGGGCGATTGTACTTCCCCCACTGCCCATGGGTGTTAAGTTCAGAATCACTAGCACTATGCTGCAGATGCTACAGTTAAAAGGGTTGCTCAGAGGAGTAGCAACTGAGGATGCAAATCAGCACGTCCTCAACTTTCTAGCAATTTGCCAATCATTTGAGATTCCTGGGGCCAGTCAGCAAGCAATTAGGTTGTAGTTATTCCCATTATGTCTTTCTAGTGTAGCAACTAAGTGGATAAATGAGCTTCCACATGATTCCATCTGCACTTGGGGAGAGCTAAAGGAGGCATTCTTGTAGAGGTTCTTCCCTACATCAAAACAACTCAAAATCACAGATGACATTGGCTCTCACAGGCAATTGTCGAATGAAGCGCTACATGAGACTTGGGAGATAATCTGTCAAAAGCTTAAGTAGTGCCCCAATCATCTCCTCATAGATGAGAATTTGAAGAAAGTCTTCTATAGCTCCTACAATTTTGTGATAAAGCTGATTATTGATGTCGCTTATGGGGGGGTCATATACGTCTAGGACTTTCCCAGATATAGTGGTGATCTTAGATTAGGTATTCAAGAACAACAGGGCATGGTACACTAGAGATGTAGACAGTTAGGGGCTCATCTTTGAGATAACTATAGAGCAGCGACAAAAGGAGGAGGAATGGGATCAAGATATGGCACACATGAAGACCCAACTGGACTTGCTGGCAAAGCAGTTCTTAGAAGGGGTACAGAAAAGGTAAAAGTTGTAGACATAATACCTTTGTACGATGATCAAGGCTATAATTATGATGAAGAGGCAAACTTCTTAGGCAGCTAGGGGGGTTACTAATGATGGTCATACTCCAATACGAAAGTGGTCGCTATCAATAATTAACCTAACCGAGGTTAAGGTCGAATCCATAGGGAATACAGGGACTTGACTATAAGATTTCACTACTAATCATTCCTAGTATCTATAACTACAATCTCTAGATTGGGGGGGTGTTATTGTGATTCAAAGAACAACTTAAGATGAACCACTAGTTAAGATTCAGGGAAATCCTCAATTTTGGGAACAACTTGGGAATTTGTGTTCCCCATAGTTCATTGACTCGATTACCCTAGGTAACATAACTATGATTTGTGAATCGCATGCAGGACAGTAACTTAAGTTCTTCCAGCCCTCTTATGAAGGTGATGGTCAAATTTCACAATGGCACTTGGTCGGCTACAATGGCATACAAACTAACCATTACCTATTGCCCTAGTCAACCTATCCTTGGTTAGGTTTGGTCGATTAGATGGGAACACATCAATCAAATCCTGTCATCTACTTGCTTTTTCCTATTTGTCACTACCTTGTCGAGATTGTGATAGTAGGTAGGGTTTGGTGTTGGCCACCACCAAACAACATTAATCATAAAGGGAAATAGATAATACATGCAAAACCCCAATCATAAATATGCACAAGACCTAGGCCATCTCTAGCCAACTACGCATGGTTCCCATAACCCCAAGTTGTAGGTGCTTAGCTACTCATAGTTAAGATAAAACACACAAAAATGTGAATAATAGAAATAGTTAAGAGTTTCACCAATAACAATAGAGGAGATAGGCACCACAAGTTGCAAACCCACAAGCTTGATTGATCAACAATTAGTACAAGCCAAGATTTGTAATTCCAAAAATGAGTTTTCCCAAAGAAAACACTAATCTATTCTAAAACCTAAGAAAAGCTTCAAAATTATATTAAGAGATGTCTACTGTTCAAACTCTCTAAATAAACCTAACATAAACTATTTAGTATTTATAAAACAACCATAGAAATCAAGCAGAAAAGACAGCTGGCATCTAATAAGTTTCACAGTTACAACTCGTAGGTTGGCCTATGAGTCGTAGTCGGGGATTCATATCAGGTTCTTGGCATCTTGGACTGAACTAGTATAATCCATAGATATGAGTCTTTACTTGAGCTATGGCTTGTATATTGGTCTTGTAGTCTTGGCCTTCAGTTTTTGGTCTAATATTTTGGCTCTCTGATTCTTGCTACGAGTCCACCTATATGAGTCATGGTATGTCTTATGACTCGTACGCTAGGGTTCATAAGGGTGACCTTCACTTGGCAGATTTCTCATTTTTGGTCTCTAATTCCTACTACGACACCACTCTATGACTCATAGAAGAGCTCGTATGGCCTTTGCTTCAGCAAAATCTGCAACTGTTCTTCAAAATCATGTCAAACTAACTTTTCTGCAAGATTAACAGAAAACACATCAAAATACTAAAAAATTGCTTTAAGAACTCACAAAATCCTTTGTTTTAGGCATCAAATGTGTTGTAATTTGATAGCACATCAATACTCTAAACTTAGAATTATTGCTTGTCCTCAAGAGATGACTCAATCTACGGAAACAAAAAGAAATACATAGCAGTTATATCAATGGCATATACAACAGCTAATTTGATTCAGGTACCCAACTCTACCTTTAAAACGGAGTTGCAAAGTTATTAAGTAAGCAAGAATATCATGAGGTACCTAACAATCCAACTTTCATAAGCTAAGGAGCATTAACCTTCCATATTCACTTGCATAGTCATATGTTACTCAAGTAGTACAAATGTCCTCACTAGAAAGAAGTCCCTTATACTCACTCAAGAACATGCAGAAATCAGGGACTACGGAAACGTTCTCACTCTCATAATTGAAATTCATGCACAGTGACTAATACCATAAGCGTGCCCCTGTACTCATTTTCCTATCTTGGTAAAAAAGTGGATTTGGTTCACTTTAGGACTTAAGAGATTATAACATAGGTTCATGGTGCTTTGGTATGGCATTTTAGTCATTTAGTGACTAAAAGCTATCCTTGAACTATACTTACCAACACTTTTACCTTCACAACCCATCAAATTTCACTAATTCCTCCCATATTCCACCATTTTAAGCTTTTCCTGGGCTGTTTTTCACTTTTTACAGTTATGCCTCAATTTCAAACTCATTTTTGCACATATTTTCAAAACAAGGCACTTTTTCTTTTCATTTTCTTCACCCGGCTCATGATTAATAATTTTCTTTCTTTTCACTTCAACTAAAAACCTTATTTTTGTTACTTTACCACAATAAGGTCCAGCCTCAACTTAGGATTTTAGCCTAAGGTGAACTACATAATATCTATGTGTCAAACCAAGGCCACCAATGTATCCACCCTCAACTTAGGCTTTTAGCCTTAATCAAGGTTAACATATTTAAGGATAGATCAGGGCTAATATCAAGGTACTTCATCAAATAAGGTCAAGTTAGCAAGCTGTCAAGAAAGAATGAGCGGATGAGAAGCTCAACCATTTGGAGCAAGGGATTCACTAGTTCATTTGGTAGGCAATTTAGGAAAAAGTGGGCTTCCTATCAGAATAAGGGCCTGAGATCACCTCCAAATCAAATAAGTCACTGAACCAAGCTTAGAGTATCAGGGCAAGTTCTCAGTCCATACAAAATGCATGAATAAGATCACAACACACATGGCAATTGCATCTACAATCAATTATAGACTTATAGGTCAGACTTTCAGTCTCAGCTTACCTCACAATATCAAAACAAACATTGTCAGATACTCAGAAATGTATGAATGCATCAATACTCACAACCTCAAAAATTTTGAGGGTACCCAATTTTGCATCAAAAGTTTAAAGAAAATTTAAAGGCTATATATATCGTAAGATAACATTACTATGCATCTACAAATTATCTATACTTCCTAAAACATGCCAGTTCAATAGAAAATTAAACATCCATAAGGAAAAAGTAATATGGCAAGAAAACCTTGGGATCAAAAATAGGTGATGTTATAGACTTAAGGCTACTCAGATTTCACCTTAGTCCATAACTTCCACCACCACACCGAAAGATGATACTTTGTCCTTAAATTAAAGACAAAACAAGAACAAAACATTATAACATAGCTATATATTCATAAATTCATTAAAAAACAAAAATAAACATTCTAAGTAAAAGTAAAAATAACATCCAACATAAACATAATTAAAACACAACCAAAAACCACATAAAAACAAGATTGTCTAAAAAGAGAACAAAGTATCCAAAATGTCAAGATAAAACTGTGGTCAAAAAAAGTCAAACATCTTGGTGCTCATAAACCAGTCTTAGGCTGATCAGTAGGGTCCTGGGGCTAGCTCTTCTCCTCTGCTGTAGTGTCAGAAGTGTCCTCTCTATGTGAGGTGTGCTGTGCTCGATCTCTCTAAATAGCCACTAATAAAAGTGACTCCTACACCACCTCCTCAGGTATGGACTCCTCCTCCTCAGGTCTCAGTCTCTTTGGTGTCGGCTCTGGATCAGCATGCTCGAGGGGCCTCTTCCCGTAGGTGTCTAGATGATCCGTGAGCTAATCAAATGCCTCAACCTACCAATGCTACCTATGGGACTGGAATAAGGGCTGCCAACATATGTAGTAAGTCGTCCTTGAATTTCCCCAACTCCTCAACAACAGCACTCATGTCGGCAAGCCTAGTACCCTCGAGCCTCTTCAGGACTTTAGATTTGAATGCATCGACCCATTCATCAACCGCTCAGACTTTATCATCAACTAAATGTTAGATACTCTCCTTGGTGTCCCAAACAGTTTGATCAATCAATAGTCAGGCCCATACTAATAACTCTCGTAGCCTACCCTCTGTTACAGCTATCCTGCGCAATAAAGCTTGAAAAGAAGCAGTAGAGAAAATAGGGTCAACCTAAAATATGGCTACTGCTGGTGTTGGGGTGCTAGTGGATGGTGTAGACTTGATCTCGGCTACCAATTTAGGCTCTATAGTGGCTGGAATAGTATATGTAGGAGCTGGAGGTGAACCTGGAACATGTGGCTCATCCGAAAATGGCTCTAGGATAACTGGAGGAGTTGCTCATGGTAAGTCCATCGGAATCTCATCAGCCTTTATCAGGATGGGATCCATAGTGTGTGTAGCCTCTACGTGAGGATCCCGGTGGGGGTCAATAAGAACACCTACTATACTGTATAATCAATGAATAAGAACTAGAAATGGCATAGAGGTGTTCATCCAAACTACAACCTCGTAGATTTGCTCTGAAATAATCTGGGCCTAATCAATAGAATAACCAACTAGGATGCTAGCTAATAATACAACCCTCTCAAGGGTGATCACATTAACCATGAAAGTTGGCCTAATATGCTAGTGGATGATGGACCAAAAAACCTTAGCTCAGAATGACAAGTGTGCCTTCACAATTGAGTCTCCATAGTTTGTAATCCATGTAGGCTCCATACTCGGATCACAGATCTGACTTGTAATCCACCGTAACAACTCCGTCCTGACATCAATATCCTTCCCTATAACTGTTCTTCTCATTTTATCGATCCAGCTATCATACTCAGTGGTCAACTGGGGTGCTCTATAAGTGGGCCTAAACTGTACTCAGTGGATTATCTCCTTTGAGATATTCACCTTCCTTCCCCTGACTGTCACCACTCATAGCCTCGACTGGTCGATTGGCTTCTTTTCTTTGGCAACCCTAGGTGGAGTGTAGCAAATTATGCAATATAGAACTCATGTACTACTAAAAGGGCATATTTTCCCAGCTATTGCATAGTCCAATGGAGCCTATGCTTGTCCAATCCCACATCCAAGTCAGGTACTCTATCTAACCCTGTTGTGCTCAACCTTGATTCCTCGTGAAATTACCGAATTGGCTTGACATGCCCCTTATCTTCTAACCCTTGGTCCTAGATCTTTTTCATGCTCGCAACATACCATCTGGGGTTAACTGAGGGATAAGATTGGGCCTCCTCCTGCTCTGGCTGAGAAGTGCTCTCGGATTCTGACTCAGAGCTGGAATGTGTAGGAGTCATCTAAGGTGAACTACTCCCCGAGTCATCTTTCTCCACTTCTTATACCTCCTCTTTAGACTGGGAGGCACTTGTAACTTCCATAGGCTCCCAAGTTGTATAAGCTCGGGTTTGAGGAACATTGGCAAAATGGTCAATCCTGACCTGTAAATTTCAACAGAACCCTTGGACCTCTCAGTCTCAGAAGACTCGTCCACTAGTCTTTGCCTGAATGTTTAGATAGCCATCTTGTCTTTGGACGGCATGATATCTGCAACACAACAAACAATCCACATGAACATTAAGATAATTCACTTACTTAACACACAACAAAGAACAAAACTAAATAAAAAGCAAACAAGAATTGATGCAACTGTAGATGTGCAGGAACGAGTCTAATTATGACTTGTAGGATGACCTACGGGTTGTATACTAACCTCGTAGAACCAATTGTGCCTTTAAAAATGCTTTTTGATCACAGATATAATTCACTGTTATGACTCATAGAATGGCCTATGAGTCGTAGGCTTGGTCTCGTTCCCAATTTTAGAAATATTTTCAAAACATAGCTAAGTCTATGAGACCCCCACTACGAGTCATTATAGGTACTACAAATCATATATGGATCTTGTATGAGGAATGTGAAGGAATTACAGGTGACTGATGCTTGCTATGAGGGACCACTATGACTCGTATAGTGACTTACAAGTCATAAGAGTGCCTCGTAACTGAGCATAGAACTACCTGCAATGCCTACTCATTTCTCACTCAAGGCATAAATTCATCACCCAATCTCAACACATTTAAACAATGGGGAGCAAATCAAGACTAAATGAAACATATTCAACTCCAAACTAGCATGGGATTCAAAACGACCAGTAACGCTAGGAGTCGAGATCAATTTTACAATTTGTCAAGCACACCAAACATAGAACACATTCTAAAGCAACACTTCAAAATCATTCAACAATCCAAATGAGTATAATCATCATTCACAATGATTCCATCACAACTTACATGCTCAAACACAAGCAATCACACACATACTATCTAAATTTCAACTCTGACAACCATTCCAACCCTATGTAAGCAACAATAATACGACCCAAACCAAAAACTTACCAATTTCACACTCATAACAATCCATTTCAAACTTTCAACAACACTCAATTCATAACTCAACAGTTTGAAAACTAACAAACCCTAGATTACAAGCTTAGCTCAACAAAGCAATACATGGCATATTCAATCATGATCAAACTAAACCCACACTCATGTAGGGGACAAGCTTATAAATAATAACCTTAAAATTGAATCAAAAAGCTTACCAATTATGTTGAAAAGTGAATCAAAAGAAGGAGAGATAATTTTTGCATCAAAAACCTAGGATTTGGAACCCTTTGCTGGAATCTTGTTGGAAAATGATGTGGGCAGCTAAGCGTTTTGGTCAGAGATGGATTTAGGGGATGGGAAATGGTTTTTCATAATACTTAGGGTTAGCAAAATAGGGAAATTAGGATCAAAAATTATTTTGACCCCTTTTTATAACAAAAGGTGCCAGATTTTAAAATACCTCAAATTAGGGCTACGAGACCCCGACTACAAGTCGTAACTTATCCTATAGCTCATAGGTCCCAGTCTCGTACTTGAGCTAATACTTAGCAAAAAATCAAAAATCATACCTGGGTACTACGAAACCCTCTTACAACTAGTAAGGGATTCTATGAATCATAAGGTTGGCTCGTAGTATATGTGTCAACTTCAGATACTTGTTGTTTCCCCTTGTGAGCCAAGACTATGACTCATAGGCCTGCTCGTAGGAGCTGCTCCAAGTCCAATTTTTCTAGATCTTCAGTTCTTCCATTTTTTTTACCTACAAACCAAGTCTCAAAGCACAGAAATACTTAAAATTATCACAATTGCATCATTATGTTTAACTTTAAATCCAACTACTACTACTACTACTCTAAGTATTAAATAAATAAATAATTAGCAAAATGCTTGGGTTACCTCCCAAGAAGCACTTTGTTTAATGTCATGGTCCGACTTTGCCATCTTTCTTTATCAACTATCTTCGAGGGTCCATACCTCACTCTTGCATTCATCTGGGTGTTTCATGGATTGGCGGGTATCGAACACAACTTCTACATCATTAACCCTTAACAGCAGCTGACCTGAATCTATATCCACTAGTGAGCAACCAGTGTCTAGAAAAGGTCTCCCTAAAATGATAGGCACCTCAAAATCAACTTTGCAGTCAAGGATCAAAAAATCTGATGGAAAGATGAACTTATCGACTTTAACAACCACATCCAAAAGGATTCCCTCTGGCTTTTTAATGGTTCAATATGCCATAAGCAACCTCATTCATGTTGTGGTAGGAGTACCAAGGCCAAGCTTTTTAAACATGGCAAGAGGCATTAAATTGATGCTTGCTCCTAAGTTGCATAATGCTCTTGGAAATTCAATGTTGTCAATAGTGCAAGGTTTGGTGAATGCCCTAGGGTCTTCCTGCTTTTGAGAAAGACATTTAGTCATGATCGCACTACATTATTGGAGTTATTGTGTGAACTCTTCGCTTAAAGTGCACTTCGTGGTGACTAAATCCTTTATATATTTAGCATATCCGACATTTTCTCCAATACTTCTAGGAGAGGGATGTTGATGGAGAGTTGCTTCAACATTAAGAGGAAATGTTTGAATTTATCCTCCTCTTCCTTCTTTTTGATCCCTTGAGAATGGAGGAGAAAGTTTTGGGATAGATTTCACTTTGTTATGCTCCCTCATCTCTTCTCGTTACATCCCTACACCCTTCGAATCTTTTACCTCAACTATAGCTTCACCATCAAGTCCTTTCACGATGACTTCATCCACCATAACTAGCATAGGGGGATCTATTATGCTCTTGCCACTTCTCGTCATCACTGCCATGCAATGCCCTTTATTTTTTGGATTCTAAACTGTATTGCGTGGTAGGGTGCTCTTTTGGCATTGGTTCAATTGTGAAAACACTTGCCCAAATTGTTGTTCAAGTTGCTTGATTGCCACTGAATGAGACTCTGTCTTTTGATTGAACTAGAGATATCTTCTTTTATTCCCTTCAGAGTCTTATCTTGATGGTCTGTTTGTTTTACAACTTTTCATATCTTTGATCTTAGAATTGCTTCATCTGACATCAAGATTTTATGGTAGCACTCTCTCTCTCTCTCTCATAGTATCTACCCCTATTATCTCTACACATCCCATCTCGGTTGAACTTCTGACCTTGATTCCCAGAACCTTGCCTCCACTAGTCTGAATTGGACCCTTGGGGGTTGTTCCGAAAACCCGCCACTTGGTTGCTTACACAATAGGCATCCTCATCAAAGAATTGATCATCATATCTAGGAGTAATTGGGTTTGGTGAGATATTGCCTTCACACTATCCTAGTTTTGCTTTAAAGGCAATCCATGCTCATACGGAGTTGAGCAAATCTCTCCATTATCTCTTCATTCACTTTTGCTTTCTCACTATTTGTGGTAACTGCACAAGAACTCTTTCTATTACCATGCTCAGTCTAACCCAATTCTCTATTGCTCTTCACCACTTTCTCTATTCTTTCTACCACTAACTCAAATAGTTGATCAAGAAAAACACCCCCCCATGATCGTGTTGGCACATGCTTTGCTATTATCATCAAGTGCTCTATAAAAGATCTTGATCAAAGCATAATCAACAATCTTATGATCAGCGACCATTCTCAAGCATTTGGTGAATCTCTCAAATGTAGTGCTAAGAGAGTCTCCAAGCAATTACTCAAAGTTATTAGTTTTGTCCTTACGCTTCAACTTTATCGACCTTAGGAAATATCTTTCTAGGAACACCCTTTTCAACTTAGCCCAACTCGTGATGGTACCTGGAGGTAGTTTAGACAACCATATTGTTGTATTGCCAGTCAGTGACAATAGGCACACCCTCAAATCCAATACTATCAATAGAAATATTTTCTGTACCTATGGCACTTTTGCACACGAAGATGACATTTCGGAGATGACGATGGGGATCCTCTGACAGTAACCCAATGAATAAGCCATGATTTTGGAGGATCTAGAGCAATCTACTTTATACAAACTTAGTATTTGTCGGTAGAGGGGGTAATACTATAGAATCGGTAACATCCATCGTCATAGGGTTTAGTCGATATTGATTCCATTTGTAAGCATTTGCATTGAAGTCTATGAGTTGTGGCCGGTTAACCCTTGGTGGTGGATTCTCCTATCTTCTTAAGTCTTCCTCATTCACATGCATATCCTCCTCAACCTCAATGTCCTCAATCACTCGAGCCATCCTTCTTGGTAGTCGATAGATCTCCAAATTTATAGGAGCTAAGGGATTGCCTTGGCTCCTTGTGTTAGGCATATAACCTAGTATACCGTGCAAAAGAAATCAAACAACAAAAACAAAACAAAACAAAAGTAAAGTAGAATAGACTCTAGAAATTAACACTAGAATTAACTAATAGTGAATTCATCTCAAAATATTCCCGTATACCCTGGCAACGACACCATAATTTTATGATGATGGTCACACTCTAATAGGAAAGAAATCGCTATTAGTAATTAGCCTAACCGATATTAGGGTCAAATCCATAAGGAATACAGGGCTTGGTTGTAAGATTTCACTACTGGCCATTCCTAGTATCTATAACTACAATCTCTAGATGGGGAGGGAGGGTTATTATGATTCAAAGAACAACTTAGAATGAACAAAAATTAAGATTCAGGAAAATACTTACTCTTGGGAACAACTTGGGAATTTGTGTTTCCTATGGTTCGTAGACTCGATTACCCTAGGTAAAATAACTACAATTAGTGAATCGCATGTAGGGTGGTAACTTAAGTTCTTACAGCCCGTTTGTGAAGGTGAAGGTCAAATTTCACCATCACGCTTGGTCAGCTACCATGACGTGCCAACTAACCATTACCTATTGTCCCAGTCAACCTCTCCTTGGATAGGTTTGGTTGATTAGACGGGAACACATAAACCAAATCCTTTTATCTACTTTCTTTTACCTATTCATCACTACCTTGGTCGGGTTCATGATAGTAGGCAGGGTTTGGTATTGGCCACAACCAAACAACATTAATCATGAAGGGAAATAGATAATATATACAAAAACCAATCATAAATATGCACAAAACCTAGGTTATCTCAAGTCAACTACCCATGGTTCCCACAACCCCAAGTTGTGGGTGCTTAGCTACTCATGGCTAAGACAAAACATACAAAATGCAAATAATAGACATAGTTGAGAGTTTCACCAATAACAATAGAGGAGGTAGGCACCACAAGTTGCAAATCCTCAAGCTTGATTGCTTAATAATAAGTACAAGGCAAGATTTGCAATTCCCAAAATGAGGTTTCCCAAAGAAAACACTAATCTACTCTAAAACCTAAGAAAAGCTTCAAAATTGTATTGAGAGATGTCTATTGTTCAAACTCTCCAAATAAACCTAACTTAAACTATTTATAGTATTTATAAAACAACCATAGAAATCAAGCAGAAAAGATAGCTAGCATCTAATAAATTTCACAGTTACAACTCATAGGTTGGCCTACGAGTCATAGTCGGGGGTTCGCATTAGGTTCTTGGCATCTTGGACTGAACTGGTACAATCTATAGGTATGAGTCGTTACTTGAGATATGGCTCGTATATTGGTCTTGTAGTCTTGGATTTTAGTTTTTGGTCCAATATTTTGGCTCTCTGATTCTTGCTACGGGTCCACCTATACGAGTCATAGTGTGTCTTACGACTCGTAGGCTGCGGATCGTAGGGGTGACCTTTACTTGGTAGAATTCTGATTTTTGGTCCATGATTCCTTCTACAACACCACCCTACGACTTATAGAGTGAGATACGACACATAGAAAAGCTTGTATGGCCTTTGCTTCAGCAAAATCTGTAGCTTTTCTTCAAAATTGTGCCAACCTAACTTTTTTACAAGATTAACACAAAAACATATCAAAATACTAAAACATCACTTTAAGAACTCATAAAATCCTTTGTTTTAGGCATCCAATGTGTTGTAATTTGACAACACATCAGTTATTGTCCATTCAACGCTGGTAATCAATGTCAGAACTATGTTTGTGACCAAAACTAACAAGGAAATTGGCAGAACAAAGATGGCTATAGAAGCAGTGAGCACAAGAACTATAGTTGTGGAAACTCAAAGTTACAAGAGATCATGGCAAAGGTGCTTGACGAAGTTGAGTCCGTGGAGGTAGGGATGCGAGATATAAAAGTAGAGATGTCAAATGTTTGATAGTTTATCGACTCACACTCCACCTCAATGAAGCAACTAGAGTAGTAGATGGGGCAATTGTCAGCAGCTATAAGCCAGAGAAAAGCTGGATCACTACTGAACGACACTATTTGAAACCCAAAGAATGATGGTCATCACATGGCAGTAACTATGAAGAGTAAAAAGATACTTTCTGACCTTCTTGTGCCCAGTAATGCAGGTTTGGATGAAGCTAAAGACAAGATTCCTAACCCTATGGAGGAGCATATTGATGACTTGAGTGAAAAGGCGCAGGTAACACCAGCAGAGCTTGAGGTTACTAAAGAGCCTGAGATGACACAAATAATGACCCAACCTCTACCCTCCATTCCTAAGCCACCAGCACCATTCACATAGAGGTTGCAGAAAAAGGTTCAAGATGGCAAGTCTCAAAAGTTCTTATCCATTCTAAAATAGATTTCAGTGAACATGCCTCTAGTGGAGGCACTTGAATAGATGCCGGGCTACGATAAATTTATAGAAGACTTAGAGGACATCAACAATCAAGCTGCCAAACAATCTCTACTATTGTAGTGCCATTGCCACACAAGATCTCTTGTAGAAAAGAAGGAAGACACGGGAGACTTCACTATTCCGTTTATCATTGGAGTATTTGATTTTGCAAGAGCTCTCTATGATCTGGGTGCCAGCATCAACTTGATGTTGTTGGCAGATTATAGGCAACTGATCTTAGGAGCCCCTATACCCACTACAATGTGGCTACTCAAGGCAGATAGATCAGTAAAGCGACCCATAAGGATTCTATGTGATATGCTAGTCCGTGTGGGCTAGTTCATCTTTCCCGCAAACTTTGTTATTCTAGACTGCCAAGCAGATTTTGAGGTTCCCATCATCCTTAGGGAGACCTTTTTTGGATATTGGTAGGGCATTGGTAGACATAAAGTGAGGAGAGCTAACATTCAGACTTAATACTGAAGAGGTAAAGTTTAGTGTGTATATTGCAATGAAGAGACCTAAAGAGGTGGCGGTGATGTTGATCTTAGGTATTAAAGATGATTGTCTATCTGAGATCCCACTCGAGGAAATAATGAGTGTGGATACGCTAATAGCTGTGTTGATGAACTTCCCAAATTATGGTATTAGTGGGTATGCAGCCATCGTGAATGCATTGCAAGGTTGGGGAACCAAGCCATTCATTCCCAGAAAATTGGACCTAGATCTATAGAACAGGTCTACATCGCCCGCTAAACCATCCATGTGGAGCTCAAGGAGCTACCCCAACACCTCAGGTATGTACTTTTGGGTACTAATAACACTTTTCATGTGATTGTAGCTGCAGATGTTTATGAAAACCAGGTGGAGGCATTGCTGGGGGTCCCCCAAAAGTTCAATCGAGCCATTGGTTGGACCATTGCCGATATCATAGGGACTCCTCCAGGGATATGCACGCACAAGATACAATTAGAGGACAATTGTGTGCCTAACATTGAGCATTAGTACAAGTTAAACCCACCTATACAAGAGGTTGTAAAAAAGGAAATCATCAAGTGGCTAGATGCTAAGGTAATATGCGCCATTTTTGACAGTAAGTGGGTCAGTCCAGTGCAGATTGTCTCAAAGAAAGGGGGCATGATAGTGATCGTCAATGACAAAAATGAGTTTATCCCTTTGAAACTGATGACTAGATGGCGAGTGTGCATGGACTACAGGAAGCTGAACAAGTGGGCTTTGAAGGACTATTTCCCTATGCCCTTCATGGATAAGATATTAGACAGGTTGGCAGGTCGAGGGTGGTACTGCTTCTTTGATGGGTACTCGAGCTATAATTAGATATCCATAGCCTTAGAGGATCAAGAGAATATGACTTTTACTTGCTCGTGTGGGACTTTTGCTTTTCAAAAGATACCTTTCGGGCTATGAAATGCGCCAACCACCTTAATGTTGTATGATGCTGATCTTTTCTAACATGGTTGAATACACCCTTGAGGTATTTATAGATGACTTCTCTGTAGTGGGTGATTCTTTCGATAAATGTCTGTTAAATCTCAGTAGGGCACTATAGTATTGTGAGGAGGCTAACTTGGTACTGAATTGGGAGAAGTTCCACATCATGGTTAAAAAGGGGATAGTTCTTAGCTATAAGATTTCTGAGAAGGGCGTAGAAGTGAATAAGGCGAAGATCAAGGTGATTGAGAAACTACTGCCTCCCAAATCTGTGAAAGAGGTCTGGAGTTTCCTTGGGCATGTAGGTTTATATCGATGATTTGTCAAAGACTTCTCCAAGATTGCACATCCTTTGTGCAAACTAATGAAGAAGGATGCAAAGTTCTACTTTGATGATAGCTATAGGCAGGTATTTGAGACACTAAACCAAAAGTTGATTCCCGCTCTTGTGGTAGCTGCACCTGACTGAACTGACCTATTTGAGGTGATATGTGATACAAGCAGAATTGTTGTAGGTGTTGTACTCGGACAGAAGCACAACAAGGTTTTCCACCCCGTATACTACGCCAGCAAGACCCTAAATGATGCTCAAAAGAATTATACAGTGACTGAGCAGGAATTGTTGGCTGTGGTATATGCATTTGATAATTTTCGGGCATATTTATTGGGCACCAAATCAATAGTGTACACCGACTATGCCACTTTGAGATACCTTATAACAAATAAAGATGCTAAGTTGTGGTTGATTCAATGGGTTCTCCTCCTATAGGAGTTTAAATTTGAGGTCCTAGATAGAAAAGGATCTGAGAACTAAGTAGCAGACCACTTGTCCAAATTAGAGGATAAGTCAAGGCTGAAGGATTGGTTGAACATCGATGATTCCTTTCCCGATGAGTAGTTATTGGTAGCTTCTGTTGATCTCATTCCTTGGTTTTCTCATTTTGGTAACTTTCTAGTGAGCGATATTATGCGAGAGGGCCTTAATCCTCACCAGAGAAAAAAGTTTCTTTCTGATGTATGCAAATACTTTTGGGAAGACATGTACTTGTTCAAAACTTGTGCTAATGGGGTTATTAGGCAGTGGATTCCAGAAGCGGAGATGTTGAGTATAGTGGAGCCTGTCACTCATCCGCAGTGGGGGGTCATCATAATGAGGCCAGAACAATGAAAAAGATTCTCTAATGTGGGTACAACTGTACCACCATCTATAAAGATACCATGACTTGGTGCTTGGGTGTGACTAGTGCCAGGGACAGGGAAACTTTTCAAAGTGCCAAAAATTGCCCATGACCCCAATTCTTGAGGTAGAGATTTTTTACTTCTGGGCCATTGACTTTATGGGCCCATTTGTGAGTTTTATGGAATAAAGTACATCCTGGTGGCAGTGGACTATGTCTCCCACTAGGTGGAGGGAGTTGCATTGCCAAACAATGAGAGCAAGAGTATTATCCAATTTCTGAGGCAAAATATCTTTTCCAGATTTGGGACCCCTACAACTATCATTAGTGATGGGGGTTCTCACTTCTTTAACAAGGTTTTTAGTGCAGCACTCACAAAGTACAGTGTACAATAGCATAAGGTTGCCGCACCTTATCATCCGCAGACTAGTGAACAGGTTGAAGTGTCAAATAGAGAGATCAAGGAAATCCTGACCAAGTCTGTAAATGCTACCCAAATGGATTGGGTGAGGAAGCTAGATGATGCACTTTCGACCTACAGGATGGCTTACAAGACACCTATTGGTATGTACCCATATTAGTTGGTGTTTGGTAAAGCCTGTCCTCTGCCCATGGAGTTAGATAACAAGGCACTCTGGGCTTTAAAGAAGCTCAACATGAATTGGGAGGAGGCTGCTGACTTGAGACTTGACCAACTCAATGAGCTGGATGAGTTTCTCTTCCATGCATATGAGAGTGTACATTGTACAAATAGAGGATGAAAGTCCAACATGACAAGCTTATTGCCTAACAGAGCTTTGGTGTTGGTGATTAGGTCATACTTTACAACTCCAGGTTTAGACTATTCCCAAGTAAGCTAAAGTCAAGATGGTCTGGCCCGTACATGATTATCTAGGTATTGTCCCATGGTGCAATTGAGCTACAAGCAGAAAATGGGGATCGATTCAAGGTAAACGGCCAGCGAGTGAAACAATAAGTGGGTGCAGCAAAAGAGGCCTCAGAAATTGAGGTCTTGCTCCTTGACAAAGTTTGAGTAGTCAAGATATTGCATCATGTTGTGACATTAAATCAAATGCTCTATGGGAGGCAACCCATGCATTGTAAAAAAAAGCTTTAATTTATATATCATGCATTTTTCTTATTTTTGATTCGTATTTCAATGTGAATGAAAGTGCTATTTGGGATTTTGAGTGTACATATATAAGGGAAGGCATGATTTTAGTCCATAATTTGCACTAACGTGCACCCATACGGGTTGTGACATGCCAGACGGATCGCGTACATGATCGTGTGAAGGAGTCACACCTGGCCAATGTGAAGTTCAGACTAATTTTTCCAAGTGATGCCACACGGTCCGCACACGTGGGTCATGGAGAGTTGGACGGTCCATGAGTCATCTCATCTAGCATCCACGCTCATGATTTCATCAAGGCCAGCCATGCAGACATTTGGATGGACCATAACAGTTTTGATGGACTATGACAATTTTGACGGATCGTGTTAATGGTCGTGAGATGGGTACATGAATGGATAAGGAAAGCTCGCCAAGAGTAGAGCACCGGTCAAAAAAATAGTCCATGATGCATGCTAAAACCCGCGAGGCCATCCGTGGAGGTGACGTTGATAAAGGACAAATTAGGTAAGTGCCATATTTTAAAAGTGAGGTGAGATGGGCGGTCTAAACAGACTACTCTATGTGGAATGGGCCATGTGGCGGTCCATGTGGAGGAGAGAGAAAAAGGTCAACTATGTTGACCAAGGTATTTTTTAATACCCTTTATTTGACCCCAACATCCCACTTCAAGACTTTTCCATTCCCTCTCTACTCTCACGGTTCCCCCTCCCTTTTTCTCACCTTCTCTCTTAAAATCGCAACAAATTACAATATTATTTGTGATGACTCATGAGTTAATCACATGATTCATAGCTTAAACCAAGTGTAGGTGTCAAGTTTTTCAAGTAACTCCACTCCTTCATTGCTATTCACTAAGTAAGAACCTTATTTTTCTTTCTTCTAAATGTTGATTTTGCTGCTTACATGTATAGATCTTAGTCAAAGATTAGTTCTTTCTTGATTTAAAGCATCATAACTTCCATTGTTGATGTTGGGCATGCATGTAGTGGAGAAAACCACCATTGTTGAGTTCTTAAGGTTTAAACCATGAAAAGTGAGGATTTTTGTTGCTTTTTGTCATGAGTTTTGGGGAAATTGATTTATATAAGCCATTGTGTTGCTTGAATCAAGATCAAGTGGGGTGAAATTGCCTTAACTTGTATGTATGAGCATGAAAAGCGAAAGATTGGGTGAAGGGGTGTCATATGGCCCTTCACACAGCCCATGTCATATCTCACGGACCTTGTAATGGCCAGTGACGGGATGTCAGCCAAATATTACAACCAAGTCCCTTTTGACGGGCCTTTGCGCAGACCGTGTCTCATTACACAGGTCAGGTAAGGTCTCGTGTACCCTATTCCACCTGCATTATTTCTGATAGGTTACTTTTAATTTTTAGGTTATATATATTCTTAGGTACAATGGCCCTATGGTAGACCGAGTGATGCCATTCTTAAGGGTTATGGTCACTTTTATGGCACAGGCGAAGGCTAACTACCTGTCAGTGCATCAATCTATGTGTCCAATAATTTCTAACAACGTGTATTCATTTGTGGCATGTGCAAGTACTATAGGTCCAAGACACAACTTAGTCAGATGCAGTGATAGAGACGAGCTTGTGTTACACCTCCGTGACTCGCTAACTGTATCATCTAGTAATCAGGCTGGGAGTAACTCAGGTGATGACTCCTCCAGTGGGTTTGTAGTTCGCCATAGAGGCAATATCTCCCCCCACTCTCCTCGTGCTATGCGGGCCTATGCATCAGGCCATCGTAGAGCTCCCTAGTTTGAAGAAAGGGCCCTTCCACAAGAGTTGAGGAAGAGGCAGCTGCCCCAGAATAGGAGAATGCTTTAGAATAGGATGAGTGGGGTCAAACTCTGGAGGATGAGGGTCATGATACTGAAGAGCAGGCGAATGAGGTCAAACTTTGGGACAGTGATGACGATGCCATTCACTTTGTAGTCTCCCAAATGACAGACCTCAAAACTGCTAGGGCACTTATTGTTTTTCTGAGGGCCATAGTCCTAGGCACTAAGGATATCTACACTAACGGACTTACAAAAGGTTCCGGGGAGTTCTAACAGCGGTCGTTCCTTCTGGAGGTTCGGGTAATCACTGATCAACTTGATAGAGTTCCAGACATTAGAGATACTTTTAATTCATATAAGTTTGGTTCGATGGAGCAACCACCAGGGTACTACAGGCCCGCCATTATTGAAGAATCTTATTCCAATTATGCCTTTAGCCTCCTAAACTCGGTGGAGGGTACCCAATTTAGAAAGGTGAAGAGACAAATCACCCTTACTAGGTCCCTAGCGTCACATGTAATAGTGTGTGGTACACGAGTGAGTATATCAAAAACCACCATCAACCAGTTCCTGTTTGGGCAAAAATACCAAGCTCCTTCAGATGCCCTGTTTACGGATAGACATATACAGATTATGGATGTGGTGCAGATGTCTTACTCGTCATCAAGGGTTGCATTGTTGGGCTAAATTGCAGAGTGAATAGTCATTCATAGGGTGGAGGTACCTTAGGTTATAGATCCCAAGATTCCTATCGCCAAAGCATCATTGACATTTGCTGCAAAATTTTGGTGGTCGATAATGCGGGCCAGGTTGCAGCACATAGGAAACAATAACCTACTCTAGCCTTAGCATGCTTCTCTTATAGCATGTCTGATGTCCAGATTCAAAATAAATATGGGCTGAATCATTACTTTTGAGATGCAAGACCAAGCTTTATCTGAGAGTGTTGGCATGCCCTTTCGTGCCTTGTTCGTGCCCTATGCAAATAAGTCGGTGTTCCCACTACTCATTTTTTGGCTAAGAGGATAGCCCCCAAGGGCATAGACAACATTTCCCTGATCAAGGATGTCCAAAACACGCTCATGAGGAACCAAATACGTTCTCTAGGGGCTGCCAAACATGCCATTCATACCTCCACAGCAACACTTGCCATTTGAGGACTACACCACCGCCCCACCATTTGGCATGGCTTCTGAGTAGCCCGAGGGTAGTGGTGTAGCTCCTCCAATGCAGTAAGGGTACACATATGTGCCTTACAAGGTTTTGGCCAGATTTGTGGCTGACCAGCGGTAGACACAGGCCATTATTGATCAGATAGTAGATAGGATCCCCCATATTGTCCAGTCTCATTCACAGCGGGTAGTATACCAACGTGAGGATATCATTAAGAGCCAAATCACCATCGTGCAAAGGTAAGTCAGCATATTGGAGGGATACTTCCACAGCATGTTTGGGAGTGTGACTGGGGATGAAATAAAGGATCTGGTATAGACAATAAATAGTATAACTCAAACTGCTAAGTTGTCTATACAGTGCCATGCCCCTACAATAGCGCCACCTCTAGAGTCGTAGATAAACCTATTCAATGCCCTAGCTACACTGGTTCTGGATGATATATGGGGTGTTCCACCAGCCCCATCTGAGCCATCCACTCCACCCACTAAGCAGCTCAGGAAAAAGGGCCAGGGTAAGTACCGCAGTTACCAAAAGAGTCCTCCCTGTGACCCATAGAGGCAAGAATACCAAAAGATGTGCAAACCCGCCAAGGCCCAGCACCAAATAGTAGCTGAATGGGCAGAACGAGAGCAATTGGTCGTAGAGGCAGCATGGGCAGGAGCTTTCATTAGTACCTTTAGACTAGGTGCTACATATGTTGATGAGGATACCCTAGAAGGGTCTGGTCCCACTGACACTGTTGATACCTAAGGCGTCCCAAGTATGTTCTACCCCCTATCTGTTCATTAAATTATGTTCTGGTAAAGTGAGGATACTGCACTATCTTTTTGGATGGCATAGGGCATCATGCCGCTTGAGAGATTTTCTTACCATGTTTCTTTTCTCTCAAGTGTATTATCTAGTAGAACTGGCATGTTTAGGTTGTATAGTTTGTGTAAACATAAGTGTTCACAGAAGTTTAGGGTAGCCCTTGTGTTGATCTTTGTGATGTTCCATGTTAACAATACTAAATAGATATGTGTTTGCATCTCATCCTGTCTAACTTGCATGATTGTAGTAAGTATTATATGTGTATGGTTGGTATTTTGGTGAATGAAGTATTCCTATGTGATTTAGTACCAACTAATGTAGAAGATATGCTATGTGTGTGTGATCTAAATTCATAATTCCTTCAACGCACTTGTAATATAGGCCTTGCAAGGTTAGTCCCACTGAAATAATGGAATGACTGGATTAGGAGGGTATCTTAGGCCATTGTTGTTGAATAATCACTTATCTAAGAAAAATTGACCAACCAAATGAAATTGTCCCTTCGAACCAAAAGTTGAGCCTAAATGGACCTTTTCTTTGTATCACCCAAGTTCACCTCCCCAATCTATCTATTGATCTTTGTTTTGGCCTTGGTCTCACCAAGGACATTGTGAACCTTTGCCTAAGGCAAAAGCCTAAGTTTAGGGTGGCTCATATTGTCCCTGGTCCTTTAGAAAGACATTGTAAACCTTGACCCAAGCCAAAGGCTTAAGTTGACGGTGGCTAGTGCAGGGAGAGTAGAAAAATGAGTGTGGAAAATAATATAATGATAAAAAGAGGAAAAGAAATGGGTTGTTACCATGAACAAAGAAATGAGCGAAAAATAAAAAGAATAAAAATGAGCGACTGAGCACGGAAATCACTTCTTGTATTATAGAAAGTGGAAAAATAGGGGAAAGAAAGGTTGGTCATCAAAAAATAGATGGTTGAGTTGAAGCAAGTGTCTGGGAGAGGTTGTTTATTCACTTTAATCCTAAATATACCTCACCCAAGCCTGAGCCTAAGTTACAAGCCGAAAAAGTCCTAATGTGATCCTAAAAAGGCCATTTAAGCGTTAAGGTGGTGAAAATAAGGGAAGTCCATGATCCATATGCGTGGGTTCACTGGAAGACATTTCTGAGAGTGAGTGACTACATTCCAATCTCTGTTCTACATGCTTACGTTGAGTGTAAGACTTCTTTGTGGTAAGGGCACTATCTTTTGCGTTAATTGATTGCTAACTTAATTGGGGTCTCGTTATTCCTGATCATCAATGGGCTAACCATGCTTGCATAATGTTTGCCTTAATCTTTGTGGGTCCGTTTGGGGTGTGAGCACATTCTTAAACTTGTTAGCGGGGCATATATATTGAAACTTATGGCGTGATCTACAGTCTGAGTGGGCACTTGTGTTTATGCATTGTTTGGTTGAGTTGTTCTTGCTTGAGGACATGCAATCATTCTAAGTTGAGGGTGTTGATGAGTTGTAGAAATATGACTTTTATAACGCTTTAAACAAAAGATTTTTGAAAGTTCTCAAGCAAATGTGTTACTTTGATGTTTGTTTTTGTTGCTTTTTAGGAAAAATTATTAAGGCATGGAGAAATGGGTGAACTTATAGAAAAAGGATGAAAAAGAGCAAAAAAGGAATCAAGTGAGGGCACAAGGAGGCCTACATGGTTCATGCACAGTTACACGGTCTGTGAGGCCCATCATGGCCTAACACTTGATGGTGTGGTAGCATGAGATGACCAAGAAAGTCCACACAATGTAGCAAATGGACTGTTTAGAGTGACACAGGTCGTGCAACTGATCGTCATAGTGACGTGAAGGCATTACCATCGAAAGTTGAAAGATTTTGGCCAAGTGGCAAGAGACGGCCTGTCTCACGGGCTATTGAGAGTGTGATGGGCTATCCCAAGTCCCGTGTGATTAACGTGAAGGTGACACCATAGAAAACAATAAGCAAAGTCATCCAAGTAGAGCCAGATAGAGTGTTACACGGACCGTGTGACCAACCACGGTCCATGACATTGAGGCATGTGGAAGACGTGAGCGAGAAGTTGACTAAGGCGAATCACACAGAATGTTTCACGGACCGTCCAAACTCATACCACCCGTTCAACAGTATATAGAGCAGCAATGGATTTTTAGAGCTAAGTATGACTAGATGGACAGTTACATGGTCCATCTAATGCCTCACGGGCCGTTTAGTGGCCCATTGTTGTTACGATGGATTTTTCCTACTTTAATGAGAATTAGGTTTTCTTTATATATAAATAGTTATTTTATTTCATTTTTAGAGAGGCTTGAATGGCTAGAGCTAGAAAACATTGACAAATATTATTTTCTTAGATATTTCACAAGATTTTGGGATTTTGCTTATTAAATTCAAGCTTGTAATGTGTGGATTCATCGATTCTTTAATAGTAAGTCTTCTATTATGAATTCCTTGTATCTTTGCGAGTTTTATTCTTTCAGTATGTTAGGCTAAACCCATAAATAGGGTTGTGGGAACCATAACAAATAAATAAGATAGGCGGATATGGGGTATATCTTGGGATTGTTTAGTGTATATATCATAGTAATATTCATTATAATTTCTTCCTTGATGAGTCGATGCATTAGGGTAAGCCTTTATTTATTACATGCTCGAAAGGGAAGCTTTGATAAGGAAAAGAGTTCTACGAAGACAATTCAAGGTTTTTAACCTAGTCTAAGTACTTGAGACCGAAAAGGTAAGAGTATTTCGGGATTAACAACAAGGGTTAGTACGTATAGGTTCTGAGAGCGAAAGGTGATGAATGATATGCATGTAAGAGGGACTGAGAGATGAATTAGATGTTACACAACTTCTTAGATCTTATATACGTAATCATGAATGAGTTTACCACTAGATTCGACTATCACATTAGATGTCATGGGGAACACAATCCTAGATGCGCATAAATTGATTGAAATCTAGTTGCTTTTGCACTCATTTATTGCTTTCTTTAGTAAGTTAGTTTACAAAAACCCAAACCCCCCATATTTACTTTATGCACTTTTGTTTCGAGAATGGATATTACATCTAAAAATGGTGCTAATAGATATATTCTCAAGCATTCCTTGAGGGATCGATCTCAACTCTGGTTGAGTTTCATATTTGATTAACGACTATTTTACTACTCTATTTGGAGTGCAAATTTGGGCGTATCAGTTGATGATGCACTTTTGGGATATTTGAGTAATGAGGTCAAACTATGATTTGAGGGACCTCATGAATATGTTATCCTTTTTGGGTTAGTTACCTAGCAGCAGAAACAATATTTGTGTGGTATATATGACATCTAAAGTGGTTCAGCAACTAAACGTTGTATGTTAAAGGGATAGCTAGATAATGAACTCTGTAAATTTGCTAACTACTATTACTAAAGTTGTGATGATATATATGCATTTCTTAGAGAATGATTAAAATGATGATATGCAAATTGAGATCAGAATTTCTATTATGATTTCATAAATTGAGTATGTATCAAAGAGGGACATGATATGACTATCACAACAATACCAATGCTTACTTAGTTAGAGTTATGGAGTGTATTTCTTTTGCTAGCGACCTGAATTATGAAAATAATATGTATTGCTTAGGCTAAAGACATGATGGATTGAATAATGCTTTGCAGCTACCTAATGATGAGAAGTATACAGGCTATTTGGATACTATTTTCTTGGTAAGTATGATGTGTTCTTGTGGTAGATCTAATAGACTTTCACTATGTGATACTGGTGGTATATGAAAATGGATATGTCAATTGTGAAGTGCAAATTATCAATCGTATCACATGTTTGCATAATGAAATCTGATGTTGCGTTCACATTTGAAAAACAAACTAGTTTGTTACTATAGGTGTTCGGTTAAGCGTTATTTAGAAGAAAATTTTAGTGGTGGATCTTTGGTACAACTAATGTAGGTAGTGAAATGTATCTTGAAAATTTTAAATAAGGATTGTTGTTTTCATAATAATCTCCAAAAGAGTGGATCAATATTGAAATGATAAGCTTATGATAAAGAAAGTCCCAACGAGTAAATTTAGGGAAAGGCAATGAAGAATTTTAGTAGAAGAGTGCATATAAAATTGGGTTAGTCCTTTGGACTCTGTTGGTATATTGGGTTTAAAGTGTCATGATGATAGTAAGATTGGCTTCAAGATGATAGCAATGGCTATTAAGCATAATAACGATAAGAGTATCTGATGGGTTATGATCAGGATGAAATCATATGATAAGGATTTTAAGTTAAGTGAATTTGGCATGGTAACAATAACTTGAGGATCTTTAAGTATATGGATCACTACTATTCAATGAGTAACGTGATCATATGAAAAGATGTATTTGATGAGTAACGTGATCATATAAAAAGATGTATAATGTATTGAAATACTGCTCGAGTAGAATTAAAAGGAGCTAGAGTCATAAATGAGTAAATTAGTGAGATGTAGGTTAGCTTTTAGAAAGAGACAAGAATAAAGATATTTATTCTGATGGTAAAGGTCAAATATGTATCTTTCAAGAGAGTGGAGAATTGAATTCAGAGACAAGTGGTTTTGTTTTGCTTTGATTATGGTGATAGTATTACGTATCATTGATCTAGAAACAATAACAACATACCAAGTAGATTACCACAAATAGAGTTTGGGAAGGGGTAAAATATATGCAGGCCTTACCACTACCTCATAGATATAAAGAGGTTGTTTTCAAAAGACCCTTGTCTAAACAATATCAAGACCCAAAAGTGAAGGTATTAGATATAAAGTGAAAAGCAAATGGTAATATATATAAATAATAAAAGTAACAAATATAAGATAAATGAACAATAACAACATAAGATATAAAGACACGACTAATCCTACTAACTTACTATATCACAAAGCCAAACATCATCCTACCTCTACTAGCCCATTAACCTTCTACCCTAATATGTGACCTTCACTCCGTTCTATTTAAGGTTATGTCCTCGGTGAGATAAGTTGTTCCATATCCTATATAATTACCCCCCCCCAATACTTCTTTGGTCTGTCTTTACCGCTCCATGTAATCCCTAAATCCAACCTCTAGCACTTTCTAACATAGGTGTCAGTAAAGATGTGGTAATTCTACATATGTTCGGCTTGAGTGTAGTGATAAGTTATCTTGTAATTTTGAGTATGATAATTAATACATTGAAATTTATATTAAAAGATATGATAAGTTCGATAAAGAGGCTAGCAATAATAAGTTAAAATACATGAATTCGTAAAGATCTCAAAGTGTGAGCTAATATCGATTGATAAGGAATTGGGATAAAAGTTAAAATAAAGATTCTCTTTTTTAATATAATTATGAGTCTACATTTTTGGTAACATATTTTATCAAGATATGAAATGGTAAGATAAGAAATAATTGATAGCATCGAGTACTGAGTATTTAAAAGAATTTTTATATAATTTTAACCATAAATTTGGTTACTATTAAAGGACCTAAAAGAAGGCTTCACTTAAAATTTCATTATAGAAGATGCGGTAAAATGTCATTTGATAGTGACCAAAGGATAATATTTGTAAATGAGTTAGCGAAAAGAACAAGAGTCCCGTACATTACAAAGTTCAAGGTATTTTAAAAAATTGTGTTACGGAAAGGATAGGAAAAAAGTGTAAGAATAAGAAATCTTGTATAGATCTTTCATTTAGAGTTGAAGGTTATATGGATTTTTGCCTTTGAGTTCATATAGGATCATGCAATGTGAACCATTTTAACATGGATTTAGTAAGAGTCTGTAAGTCACTTTAACGAAGATTGAATTATGTTTCAAGTGACAAATAGTGATATGTGATAACTTCTGCTATGTTGGTTTAGATTGTTCAATTATGATAGATGACTTATAGAAGCGCTGCAAGCTTGTCATGGCCTGAACTTGGGCCTAGGTGTGACACGACAAATGAGAACCTGAAGTCCCAAAACAAGCCTCTTAGCTCATACATGCACTTCATATGTTTAAATAATGAATAATAGACAGTGACAACATGAAATGGGGAAATGGGTATAAGGGACAAATCATAGCTAAAAGTCGAAACTTAACCTAATAGTTCAAGACATAATCAAAGTAAAGTAGTATCCAAACACACCTCTAAACAAATGACAAATAACGTAGCCAAAAATATAAGTTTGGACCTCTCAATATAAATTCATATAAGAAAATACATAATATGTCTAAAATATCATAAGTAAAACTAGAAGATAAAGGCTCCATTCCCGATGGATATGAACTCACGAAAAGCTCAAAGTCTTTACAATCATTCTTTCCATGGGAAGGAGGATAAGATAGATCACCTGTCCCTACATAATTATAAACATGTAGGCAGAATGCGACTATTGCTTTGGAATGTACTAAGTATGCAGGTATGCAATGCAACAAGTAAATATAATGACAAAGAATGCATATCATATTTGCCCAGTTCTGAAGCTTTAATAATATAATCTGTTTCATAATAAAACATAAAATAATGTTATGGTAATGCAAAGGAAGCATTGCATGATCCTATATTCTTTATATAAGACCTCTTAGGTCGAGCACCACTCCTAACTCTTTTAGTGCTAAGTCAAATTCTAATGGAAATGAAAAATGCATAATCAAGATAATCAAAACTCAACTTATTTTGGAAGGTCTTAGCTTGTCAAAGCATATTCAATTTGTACTTAAGAGTAGCTCCTTAACAAAGATTTGAATTGATTCAAAGTGGGTCTTGAGTCACCCAACATCAATTCAAACTTATAGTTTGTGTCCTTGTGCAAAATCATATACTTAAGTTCATGCCATAAAGGTCAATATCTGAAATTCATAAATCAACTTACATATTTTGTATTTTTCAAATACACTTAAAATCATATAATTGAATCATAATCAAGTTTGAAGAAACCAATTAACTAATATAGGGTCAAAATCATATTAACTCATAATAGAGTTCCAAGTTTGAAAGTGTAGATTAGGTAAAATCATGAAAATTCATAATACTTGAATTAAATTGTGTATAACCTTGCTAAATATTCCTAAATAATCATTAAAATGCATGATAACCATAATCTAAGAAAATATCGGTTAATATGCAATTACCCATAAATCACAGATTGAAAATTGGTACTTCAAAATTTAATTTTAGAAGAGAACTTCTTGGTTGAAAGGAAACCAAGAATCAAACCCACATATATTAAACCAAAACAGAGAAGACATTTGGAGAGAATCTTCAAGTTGATAAAAAGCTTGGAAGAAATTGAAGCTTGTTCATCAATGGAAGATTTTGGTCTTCTTCCCCAGGAGAGAAATTTGGATTAAGTGAAGGGGAAGGTCATTAGGGCATGAAAATAATCTTTGAAAGATGTATTTGGGTTAAATAATTCTAAAACCCCTTTTGGGAAAATAAAAATATCATAAAAAGTACAAAAAAATAATGTTTTAAAGTGTCTCGGTGGCAAAATTGATTGTGTAGGGGTCCCATCGCCAAACTATTTAGTGGTACACCAAATGGGACCTTTAGACTGCCTTTTTTGGTAGTTTTTGAAACTTTATGGAGTGATTGGGTGACCAATTCAGTGGTGCGCCAAATTCATTCCCCAAAAGGGCTTTAATAAAGTGGTCATAACTTTTTACTCCTAACTCAGAACAAGGTGAAATCAGATGCATTGGAAAAATAATTCAAGGACCTAAAATATAGTAGGTAATGGGTCACCTAATTCATTATATGCTAAATGATATGACCATTTGAAGTTGATCATGTATGAATTCATACTAAAACTTAGTCGATTAGAATCCTTTGGTCTTAGCTCGATGTAAGAGAAGACTTATGACCCCAAAAGATATTTAATCAACTTTGAATACCTAGAAATTGATCCCACCATATTAAAAGTCATCAAGTTGAGCTGATAAGCATACGAGGAATGACTCGAATCCTAGCTTAACATCTAGGGTGTTACAATATCTCCCTCTTAGGAGCATTCATCCTCAAATATGATGGAAACACGCTTAAAAGGAGTAACAAGAAAAATTTCATCCCTAAAGTAAATACATCAATGCAACTTAAATATCATTCTCACAAAATCTCAAACTTATGCATCAAATACTATCAAAACACGCCATTATGATTATGTATGCATGTTATACAACATAGAAGGGTTGAAGTACATGACTTGACACCATATATAGGATTAACTTATTATGTTAGCTTGAGTAGAGTGTAAGAGATAAGGATATCACTTCTTCATGACCGCTTTGGCTTCTTAAGTAACTCTCGACTTGTTGATTCCTTCAAAGAACTTTGACAGATGATATATCTTTGTTCCTCAATCTATTTACTTGTCTATCTAATATTTCCACTTAAACTTCTCCATATATCATGTTTTCCTCCACAACACCTACAACTTCTACAGGCATTATGGAGTTTAGGTCACCTACATACTTCCTTAACATAGACATATGGAAAATGGGGTGAACCAACTCCAGCTCATTAGGCAAATTAAGTTCATAAGCTACCTTACCAACCTTATTTAAAATTTTGTGAGGACACATAAACTTGGGGCTCAATTTACCATTCTTGCTAAAATAAATAACACTCTTCGTGGATGAAATTTTGAGATATACTCAATCTCCCATATCAAACTTAAGATCTCTCCTTCTCATATATGCATATGACCTTTTTCGACTTTAAGCCATTTTCAATCCATACCTTATCAGCCTCACCTTCTTTATAGCCTCTAAAATCTAATTTGGACCTAACAAGGCCATTTCACCTACCTCACACTAACCAATCAGTGATCTATACCGCGTACCATAAATATCTTTCAATAGGGCCACTTTCATGCTAGAATGACAACCATTATTATATGCAAACTCAACAAGTGGTACGTAAATATCCTAATTACCCTTAAACTCCAATACACAAGTTGTCAACATATCCTCTAATATTTGGATGGTCCTTTTGTCTTAACCATCTGTTTGTGGATGAAATGAGGTACTCAACTTTGCCTTGGTACTAAAATCTATTTGGAATGAGTTCCACAAATGAGAAGTGAATTGAGGATCATGATCCGATATTATTGACATGAAAACCCCATGTAACCAGAAAAACTCACAAATATACAACCTTGCATAATCCTCATCAATATACGATGCCTTGATCGGCAAGAAATAAACTGATTTGGTCATATAATCCACAATCACCCAAATAGAATCATATTGCTTCCAAGTTCGAGGCAACCCAACAATGAAGTCCATATTGTTTTCCTCTCACTTCCAAGTTGGGATTTCAACATCTTGAGCTAGATCACCAGTACTTTGATGCTCGGCTTTAACTTATTGACAATTTGAACACTTAGCCATAAAATTTGCAATGTCTCTTTCTATACCACCCCACTAATACACTTCCCTCAAATCCCTATACATCTTTGTAGAACTAGCTGAATAGGATGAATTACATGCCTCTTTCAAAATCAAGTCCCTCAATCCATCTACTTTTGTTATACACAACCTACATTGGTGTTTAGGGGCACCATCTCCCCCTTAGGAGAAAACCTCTACCTTGCCCTATTTCACTGATGCTTGTATTTTCAACAAAATGGAGTCAAGGTCTTGCTTGGTCTTGACTTCTTCAATCAAAGAATACTTGGAATCATCTAGAACCACCATAGCTCAACCTAGCCAATTAATGAACTTCCTTCTTCTTAGGATCCACTTTGACTCCTTCACTCGACACCACATGCCCTAAAAATGCAACTTTTTTTAGTCAAAACTCACATTTATCAAACTTAGCAAATAAACTTTCAGACCTCATGGTTTGCAACATTACCCTAAAGTGTTTAACATGCTCTTCCTCACTCCGAGAATAGATCAAGATAGCATCAATGAATACCACAACAAATATATCAAGGTAGGATTTAAAAACCCTATTCATAAGACCCATAAATATTATTGGTGCATTAGTTAGGCCAAAAGACATCACCACAAATTCAAAATGCCTATACCTTGTTTGAGAAGTCGTCTTTGGAACACCACACTCCCTTACCCTTATTTGATTGTATCCAAACCAAAGATCAATCTTAGAAAAATGACTAGCCCCTTGTAATTCATCAAATAAGTCATCTATTAGTAGAGGATACTTGTTCATTATGGTGAATTTGTTGAGTTGCTGGTAGTTGATGCACATTCTAAGTAAGTCATCCTTCTTTCTTACAAAAACCACTGGTGCACCCTAAGGTGACTTATAATAAAACCCTTTTCCAATAAATTCTTCAAATTGATGCTTTAAATATTTCAATTTTGCTAAAGCCCTACGGTTTGACTTTATGCAATATTGATACGAGACAACCCTTATAGACTCTTTTAGCAATAATATGCTCACCAATGGGGTTAGACACCTCATAGGGTTCACATAACAATTCAAGATACACATCAAGCCTATTAGCAACAAATGTAGTAATGAAAGATAGAGTAGCATCTGGATCTAATAAAGCATACACATCATAATCATAAATCTTTAATGTACTGGTAACAATATCGAGCACCTCATCCACCCCTTGTCTCCCTTAAAGAGCATAGAACCAATTGTGACATGGAATAACCCTTTGTTGACCACCTTGTGCTCCTTGATCACCATGGGTACCTTGTCCTTAAGGATGACCATCTCTACCCTTGTTCAAGACATTTGGACAATCCTCAATCTTTTAGACCATTTTGCCATACCTGAAGCCAGCACCCAATCCCTATAGCATGTACCACCATTATTCTTACCATACCTTCTACAAATAAGAATAGTTTGTCCATCATTACCACCATGAGTTTTGTGATTGGGCACTTTATCATTGGCAAACCTTTAGTTCTGAGCATTAGAGGACACTTCGCCTTAAAACTTATGGCCTTGTTGAAAACAAACACCTTTAACACCTTAAAATTCACCATTTCCAACATGAGCCCTTCTTCTCCCTTGTTTGGAGACCATTGGAAAGTCATCTTATGCCCAACGTCACCACACTTGAAACAACCCTCTGTGCTAACCGAACACTTTCCTTAATGCTTCATGCCACACTCTTGATAAATGGAGAAAGGGAACCTTTGTTTTTTGTAATTAGGCATCAAAACACTAATAAAAGATGAAGCACCATCAACTTGGTCCCTCTTAGCCTTCCTCTCCCACTTTTTATCACTTTAATTCCCGTTGGCACCCGCCTATTGGTATAATTGAGCAGTTACAACTTTGGCCAATAGTCATAGAGCATTGCAAATCTCTGTATTAGATATGTCATTATTCAGAAGTTGATCATCAAGTAGGGGATGATCACAATCTTGTCTACCATTTTGAAGGGACTAAGACATATTCAGAAATATAACTGATAGGAATCAAAAATAAACCTTATAAGATTTATTGTACAACATAAAACATGAAGAAGTAAATCATTACCTAATGCCTTATAGCCTCCTATTCATAGTTGTGGCACACTTCACAACCATAAAATAAGACTCTACTCGATATGGCGTGTTGGATTTCCAAGTAACATTTATAAACCTAGTGCTTTGATACCAATTTTCCATGACTCAAACCTAGGGCCTAGGTGTGACACGACGAGTGAGAACCCGAAGGTCCCCAAACAAGCTTCTTAGATCATACATAGGTTCAAATAATGAATAGTAGATAAGTGACAACATGAAATGGGGATAGGACTAAGGTACAAATCATACTTAAAAGTTGAAGCTCAACTTAATAGTTCAAAACATAGTCAGAGTAAATTGGTAGTCCAAACACACCTGTAAACAAAAAATAAATAATAGAGCTAAAAATCAAGTCTAGACCCCTCAATACAAAGTCATAGAAGAAAATACATAATGTGTCTGAAATATCAAAAGTAAGGCTAGAATATAAGGGTTCCGTTATTGGTGGATGGGAACTCACCAAATGCTTAAAGTCTTCACGATCAACTAGCCATGAGGAGGATAAGGTACATCACTTGTCTCTACATAATTATAAATATATAAGAAAAATGTATTTAGTACTCTGGAATGTATTAAGTATGCAGGTATACAATGCAACAAGTAAATATAATGATGAAGGATATGTACTAGATATGCCAAATTCTAAAGCATTAACAATATAAGCCAGTTCAAAATAAAGCGTTAAATAATGTTATGGTAATGCAAATTAAGCACATAAGCAAGTAGATATTAGAATAAGACTGTAACTGACAAATTCATATGAGCTATAATATGATATATTGATGTTATACTCTACATCAGCCAAATAGTGAGCCCACTTGCCAAGGTAAACTCTGAAAATGGAAATACTAGATGGATCCAATAGTCAGAAGGCCTAAAAAAGCATAATCAAGATATCTTATGATAGCACATAGTTATGATATTAGAAGATTTATATAAGACCCCTTAGGTACAGCCCCACTCCTAACTCATTTGGTACTAAGTCAAAAATCCACGAAAATGGATAATTATTCAAAGGTCCTTAGCTTGTCAAAGCATATTCAACTTGTACTTAAAAATAGATCCTTCACAAAGATTCAAAAAGATTTAGAGTGGATCTTGAGTCACCCAATATTAATTCAAACTTATAGTTCTTGTCCATGTGCAAAATCATATACTTAAATTCATCCCATAAAGGTCAAATAACCTTAAAATCATGTAGTTAAATCATGTGCAAGTTTGAAGTAATCAACTAAGCAATATAGGATAAAAATCATATTAACCCATGAGAGAGTTTTAAGTTTGAAAGAATAGATTAGGTTAAATCATGTAAATTCATAATACTTGAATTAAACGATGTAAAATCTTGATAAATATTTCTAAATAATCACAAAACTGCATGAATAACTATAATCTAGGCAAATATCAGTTATTATGCAATTAACTATAAATCAAAGATTGAAAATTCGTATATGAAAATTTAGTTTTAGAAGAGCACTTCTTGGTTGAAAGGAAACCAAGAATCAAAACATCATATTTTAAACAAAAATAGAGGAAAAAGTTGAACAGAATCTTGGATTGAATAAAAAGCATGGAAAAAATTGAAACTTGTTCTTCAATGGAGGATTTGGGTCTTCTTCGTTGCGAGACAAATTTTGAATGAGTGAATGGGAAGGTTATAAGGACATAAAATAAGCTTTAGAAAGTGTATTTGGGTTAAATGGGTTGAAAACCTCTTTTGGAAAAATTAAAATATCATCAAAAGTAAAATATATACATATTTTAAAGTGTCTCAATGGCGAAATCAGTAGTATAGAGGTCCCATTGTCATACCATTCAGTGGTACAATGAATGGGAATTTCTTACCACCTTTTTTGACAATTCTTGAATCTTTCTAGAGTGCTTGGGTGAACAATTCGGTGGTATGCTGAATGCATTCAGCAATCAAACAAACTGTCGCCCTTTTTGACAGCCCAAACAGAATTCAGTAAAATAATCATAATGTTTTACTCTGAACGCAACATAAAGTGAAATCAAATGCATTAGAAATCTAACTCAAAGACCTATAATTTTCTAGGTAGTGGATCACCTAATTCATTATATGCTAAAAGATATAACCATTTGAAGTTGACTCTTATATTAATTCATATAAGAGTCAACTTAAAATTCTTATATGAATTCATAAGTGGAATTTGCATTTGGGGCCTGATATTTTTGAGACAGGGGTCTTCCAAAAATAACCCCTTTGTCTTTTTGAGGTAGTTGTAAGGTCTGCATACATTTTACTCTCCCCAGACCCCACTTGTGGGATTCCACTAGGTATGCTATTATTGTTATTGTTGTTTTTTGTATGAATTCAGATCTAAACTAAACTTATTGGAATTATTTAGTCTTGGCTCAATGTAAGAGAAGCCTTATGACCTAAAATAGCATGTAATCAACTTTGAATACCTAAAAATTGATCCCACCTTGTTAGAGGTCATCAAGTTTAGCCTATATATGAATGAGGAATGACTCGAATCCGTCATGCATAAAATCTCATTAAGGCGCACCAACACCCATTGCTGATAAGGCCTAGGAGAACCAACCTATATCTATGTGCTTTCTATACATATTATAAGAGATTTCTACATTCGATATGCCTTTAAGAAAGTAAACAGTAATAAAAAGCCAAAATAAAATGCATATAGCTAGGTTGTTGGGGCCATGGTGTCTGAAATACGAGACATGACCACACTTTAATTTACATAGTCTATAAAGCCTCTAGATAAGAAAAGGATCTGATAAGGGTCAAGACAGGCCCCACCTCGGCTAACTATATAACATAAAAAATATATAAGCTCCACACACACAAAGCTCCTAAGCAACCTGGAGCTTGGTAATAGCAGTTGGATATCTTGTACTCCTACTGGGGAGATCTACTAGCACTTGTACCTACAGTATGAAATGTAGGTCCCTCGTATGGACGTAAGTACAAGATAATTTATTGAATATGTAAGGCAAAAAATATTGTATATGAAGTAACAACTGAAACGAGACTATGCACTGGTGTAGGATAAGAGACCACCTTTAGTTATACTGTGGGATCATGTACTTTATGTTCTTTTTATTACTTTACCTTTATTGTATAATATGTTCATAGTAAGTAATACAAATGACTAGCTGATCAGTAGTAAATCTATATCGGGATCGACCCTGACTAGGATTTTTCTTTAACCCCTTGGGCTACCCCCTGTGATAGGATCGACCCTGGCTAGGTGATTCTTTCACCCCTCGGGTTACCACCCATCAATAAGCAATATACTTTACTTTATCTTTCGATTACCTTTGAGATGATTCTTTTGATGATCATAATATTGGAGTTGTAGGATTATAGATACAACATATGATATGTAAATAATCACAAAAGACAACACCACAATGAAAGGAGTAAGTTATACAAATAATGAAATGCATAGGATGTAAAACAACACATTAACTTTATTTAGTAGAACGAATTCGTGTATCTTGATATCTAAGTATATATGCAGATTTAAAGGTGACTATATATGGGAGCATATGAACATGTGAAAGAGTTGAAACATGGTTAATAATTATGTTGGAGTTGGTAAGTATCTTTATGTTCCAAGAAGGGATCTATGTTTCATGTCAAATAACATGAAATCAAGCAGTCTTACATACCTCATTATATGACCTTATTATTACCTCGAGATAACCTTCTCTTCCTCTAAATATTTATCTACAATATAGTATGTGATAAGACTAGCATTAGCATCCAATGGATACATCTTGGCAGCCCAATCTCATAAATAAACAACATACAGGCAGAAAGTGGATAATTATAAACCTGAGCATATTCTTTCAACCTTTTCGCCCCTAATCATATTTTCTAATACATATTATCATATACATATCATGTGCAGGCTATTTTAGAGACATAACAGTCTTACAACAGTCCACAAAGCACAACACATAATAATTCTATGCAACATACAAATAGGCGATATAACTTACACCCCTTCGCTACACTTTGACGTCGACAATCCCGAATCTATTTCAACTTTACCCAAACTGTCCTCAATACATATAAACGTAAAAGCATTCTTAAAACAATCTTAGAATAGTACCAAAGTAGTCATTAAGGAAGTGAGGCAATAGCCTTCCATCCATCAGCCCACAAGTTTCTACTAAAAACACAGTTGTGATATCCTATTAGAACTTACTTTTACGGACTGTAAAAGTGGTGTAGTAGCTTAGTTCCATAACTAACAGACTATACCTTTCTAAAACACATTAGTCTTACTTCATAATTCAGCCATCGAACAAGAGAAAATCCTCTTGAATAACAAGAAAAGTTCATAACAATCCTTAGGACACATGTTGTCCAAATTTCCAGCACAAGCATAACTAGCATATACTTCTTGTTTTTCATGGGATAAGTATAAAACATACATGGATATTTCCACTTACCTTAGCCTTTAAGATTCAGGTTTCCTTCAAGAACCCTAGAGGGTTGTATTGGTTGCTTTGTGAATTTAAGTAAAGAGAAAAAGAAGAGTCTTTAGGAAGCTGAAAATTTGTTCCAAAGTGAAATGATTTAACGGGCTGATTTTGAGCCCTTTAAAAGTCTCTCTTTGGCTGACTTTATCTTAGTTTTTGATCATATATTACCACATATTAATAAGCTGGTGAGGCAGCAGCTTGGTCCTCACACTTGGTCCTAAATGGGTCTCAAAATTGATGGGCCTTGGCTGCTTAGTTTGGGCCAAATTAGCCAAGTGGATTGTGATGTACTTGGGCCCTTTTATTATTCATCTTAGGCTGTAAGTATTGTCCATTTATGATGGTAAAACATGGGCTAAAGATACACTCTTAACACAGACTTTATTCACTATTAGACTTGGACAAATTTAACATCGTACCTCATCTCCGTTTAGCTAGCAAATTTATGCTAAGCAAGTAGGTGACTCACCTACTAGATTTCTAAGTTCTACAAGCACCTCACTTATTTACCTTGTTTAAGGTGGTCATCTCCTTGATTTGACTTAAAATTTATTTACACTCAACCCTCTCCAGCGTTAGGCATACTTATCGCCCTCTAATTTGAGATTCAAGCACTTTTAAAAATGGGTACTAATTTGACCAAACCATATCATGTTTCATTTGCATAGTACTAGTATTATAAGATGTGGGGTGTTACATCCTCCCTCCCTTAGGAGCATTCGTCCTCGAATGTTAGTACAACCGGATAGCTTAACCAAGTTTAAACCTTTACTTACACAAACTTTTAACAACGTGCTAAGTATTCAATCACATGTACCTATTAGTGTCCCAATTCTGCATATGGGACTCCCTGTTTAGCTTCAAATAAGTAAGGGTATTTTGATTTCATCTCATCCTCGGCCTCCCATGTTATTTCTTCTGCTTGTTGGTTTCTCTAAAGTACTTTTACTGAAGCTATTTCTTTATTTCTTAGCTTCTTAACTTGAAGATCTAGAATAGCAATAGGTACCTCTTCAAATGTGAGATCTTCTATAACCTGCACGTCTTCAATAGGAGTGACACGGGATGGGTCACTTATGCATTTTTGAAGCATTGAGACATGAAAAACTATATGAACCATTGAAAGCTCTTGGGGTAGCCGTAGTTCATATACAACCTGCCCGAACCTCTTAATAATTTTATATGGCCCTATGTAACGAGGGCTCAGTTTTTCTTTCTTACAAAATCTCATAACCCCTTTTATTGGAGACATCTTTAAAAATACACATTCCACTACTGAGAATTCCATTCCTCTCCTTCTAGCATCCATATATGATTTGTAATGACTTTGGGTTGTTTTTAGCCGCTGCTATATTACCTTAACTTTTTCTATGGCTTGTTGTACTAGATTTGGCCCAAGCAAGGTAGTTTCACCAACTTAAAACCATCCAATTGGTGACCTACATTTCCTCCCATATAAATCTTCATAAGGTTCCATCTTGATACTCGCATGGTAGCTATTATTATAGAAAAATTCAATAAGTGGCAAATGGTCCACCCAACTACCTTTAAAATCCAACGTACAAGCTCGCAATATTTTTTTTTTCAAGTGTCTGAATGGTTCGTTCTGCTTGACCATCTATTTAAGGGTGGAATGTTGTACTCAAATTCACTTGTGTCCCTAAACTCTTTTGGAAGGACTTCCAAAACTTTGTTGTGAATTGAGCTCCTCGGTCAGATATAATAGAGATTAGGACTCTATGTAGACTGACTATCTCTTTGAGGTATAGCTTAGCATACTCTACAACTGTATAATAACTCCTGACTGACAAAAAGTGAGCTAACTTTGTGAGTCTGTCAACTATTACCCATATAGAGTCAAACTTTTGAAATGAGCGAGGCAACCCGGTAACAAAATCGAAATTGATCATATCCCACTTCCATGTTGGAAGTTCTATATATTGCATATAACCTCCTAGCTTTTTGAGTTATACTTTCACTTGTTGGCAATTTGGACATTGAGCCACAAATTCTACAAGGTCCTTTTTCATGCCTCCCTGCAAAAATATTCCCTTCAAGTCATGGTACATCTTAGTTGATCCTGGATGGATGGAATATCGGGAATGATGGGATTCTTCCATTATTCTCCTTCTTAATCCATTAATATCAGGCACACATAATCTATTTTAGCAGTAAAGTACTCTATTTTGAGTACGGTCAAAGTCCTTTATTGTACCCTGACTCGGCTTTTCCTTAAGCTATCGTAGAATAGGATCCTCAAACTATTTTTATTTCACCTCCATTACCAATGAAGCCTACGCAGCATTATGCACAACAACCCCTTCCTTTGAAGTTTCAAGAAGGCGAACTCCAAATAATCTAGTTGTCGTAGATCCTTATCTACCCCTTGACTTACCATGGCCTGGTCATCAGCATTCATGATTGCCTTACGACTCAGAGCATCGGCTACCACATTTGCTTTCCCCGGGTGGTAAAGTATAGTAATGTCATAATCCTTTATTAGCTCTAGCCATCTCCGTTGTCTTAAGTTTAGGTCTTTTTGCTTAAAGATGTATTGCAGGCTCTTATGGTTCGTATATATGTCAATGTGAACCCTATACAAATAGTGGCGCCATATTTTCAGAGTAAACAAAACTGCTACTAGCTCAAGATCATGTGTTGTATAGTTTTTCTTATGTGGTAGTAATTGTCTAGATGCATAAGCAATTACCCTACAATGTTGTGTTAGTACACATCCTAAGCCAACTCCGGAAGCATCACAATACACTGCATACCCCTTGATGACTTCTGGAAGTACTAGCACAGGACAAGAAGTTAGCTTCTTTTTCAGCTCCTGGAAGCTTCTTTCACATGCATCATTCCATTGGAACTTGATTGTCTTATGTATCAACTTTGTTAGAGGTGCAGAAATAGAAGAGAAACTTTCAACAAACCTTCTATAATAACCTGCCAACCCTAGAAAGCTCCCAACTTCAGTGGATGTCGTAGGCCTTGGCCAATCTTTCATAGTCTCTATCTTTTGTGAATCAACCCTTATTCTCTCATCAGACACAATATGACCCAAGAATGCCATCAATTTTAGCCAAAATTCACATTTAGAAAATTTGGCATACAATTGTCAATCACGAAGAACTTGTAACACTTGTCGTAAGTGATTTGCGTGGTCCTCTTCTGATCTTGAATATACAAAAATATCATCTATAAATACTATCATGAACACATCCAAGAATGGCTTAAATGCCCTATTCAGTAGATCCATAAAAACTGCTAGTGCATTTGTTATCCCAAATGACATAACAAGAAATTCAAAGTGGCCATAGCGTGTTCTGAAAGCAGTCTTAGGTATATCCTTCTCCTTCACCCTCACTTGGTGATAACCTTATCTCAAATCATTTTTTGAAAAGCATTTGGCACCCTGTAACTGATTAAATAAATCGTCAATCCTAGGGAGGGGGTCTTTATTCTTAATTGTCACCCTATTCAATTATTGATAGTCTATTCAAATTCTCAAGGTGCAATCCTTTTGCATATAAATAACACTAGTGCACCCCAAAGGGACATACTAGGTCTTATAAAACCCTTCTCCAATAAGTCTTTTAACTGCTCTTTTAATTCACGCAACTTCGCCGGGGCCCTTCTATATGGAGGAAAGGAAATAGGTTGAGTGCTTAGAAGTAAGTCAATACCAAAATCTATTTCTCGTTTTGGAGGTAAGCCTGGAAGTTCTTCAGGGAACACATCAATGAATTTATTTACTACTGGAACTAATTGAAGGGTTGGTGATTCTGCCTCCATATCTCTCATCCTAACTAAATAATATGTATACCCCTTAGATATCATTTTTTTGGCCTTAAAATAAGAGATAAACTTACTCTTTGGTCCCCCAATATTGCCTTCCCATTCAAGAACTGCCTCATTTGGAAAGTGGAAGTAGACTCTCGTAGTTCGGTAATCTATGGTGGCATAGCAAGTAGCTAACCAATCCATGCTTATTATGACATTAAATTCTACCATTTCTAGCTCAATAAGGTCAGCTAATGTGTCACGGTCACAAAAAGCTTACTACATAGTCATAGTAAACCCTTCTAGCCATAATAGATTCACCAGTTGGTATAAACACTTCAAATGGTTTGTTCAGTAATTTGGGTCTTCTCTTAACCTTCCCAGCAACTAGTGGGGTAATGTATGATTGAGTAAAACTAGGGTCAATTTTGGATATACATTATGTGAAAAGATGGAAATATACCAGTGAACACATAAGGTGAAGCTTCCAAATTTTGCCGACTCCCCAGAGAATAAGTGCGATTATAGACTCTGCTAGCGCTAGTTACCCCTCTAACACTACCACAAACCATAGGTGTTTGTTGACACCTACCTAATGGAGGAACTGACGATGATGATGCAACAGTTAATCTAGTAGTTTGTGTTATATCACCCATGTGCCTCCTCGGGCAATCTCTTATCATATGCCCTGACGTACCACACTAATAACAAGCATCCGTCCAAACACAACATATACCTGAATGACTTCCTCCATACTATTTACAAGGTTGTGTAGGGGTCATTTGCTAGCCTAATAAATATCCCGCTGTCCGAGCGCCTTGCCCTTCACTTCTTGGACCAAGCTGATTTCTCTTAGACCCCTGACGTTGTGGTGGAGCACTGGCTGTCGTGTAGGGGAATGATGGACTAGGTGGTCTATTAGAAAACTAAGGCCTATGCTTACCTTGGGATGGTGTAAACTGCCCTATAGACCTAGCCCTCTTAACCTGCCCCCTTTCTAACTCTTGTGTCCTTCTTCTATGCCTCTGATCCTCTAATTTCTATGCAAAAGCTTGCATTCTCGCTATATCCATGTCTTTGTTCAAGGAAGCAATTGTACAGTCTATGACCAGATACGTATCTAATCTATCCAAATATCAGTGAACTTTATCTGCCATAGTAGCAACTACATTAGGAGCATACCTGGCCAGGGAATTAGATTGAAGGCTATACTCTCTCACACTCATATTCCGTTGGTAGAGGTTCAAGAACTGATTTTCATGGGCCTTTCGAATATCTAATGGCAAGTAATGGTTAAGAAATGCCTTTTTTAACTCCTTCCAGGTAGTTGGAGGTGCATCTATACCCTTAGATTGCTTTCAAGCTTCATACCACAATATAGCTACACCCTTCAACCTATATGTCACCAACTCAACAGCTTCTGTACCACTCCATGCATAACATCTAAAGTGCGCTGAATCTGATCAATAAAGTCTTGGGGATCTTCATTAAGATTTGACCCAGTGAAGGATAGAGGGTCTAAATTGTCACGACCCAACCCAGGGGCCGTGAATGATGCCGATAGGGCACCCAGACATATACTTATACTGAGTCTCCAATTACGACAGCTAAGGGATTTCACAAAAAATTCGACAGAGTCTCCTCTATTTTTCTAACTAACCCCACCTGCAAACAACGAACCTAACAGTACCAGATATAGCCATAAGAACAGATATACAAACACATACGCAGGCCGACAAGGTCACCGCTGCGGCAAAGCCGCCCAACAAACATACCATACAAACGAGAGCAGACCAACGTAAATTCCCATACCCACATGTATCCACAGACCTCTATGTACAGAAACTGGACCACACAATGGGACAGGGCCCCGTCATACCCTCGAGT
>JAOTQJ010062797.1:0-13675 GCA_025642045.1 Solanum sejunctum | reverse complement strand
TCAAATTGTCTTCAACAACACCCACAACATCAAGAGGCACAATAGCACTAGGGTCACCCACACACTTCCTCTGCATAGACATATGAAAGACTGGATGAACCATATTCATATCATTGGGCAACTCCAACTCATAGGCCACCTTACTAGTCCACCACAACACTCTATAAGGTCCCACAAATCTTGAACTCAATTTACCCTTCTTATCGAAAACCAACCACACCCTTCGTGGGTGAGACCTTCAAATAGCTCGAATCACCAACCTTAAATACAAGATCCCTTCTCATCACATCGACATAGGACTTTTGATGACTTTAGGCTATTTTAAACCTTTCTCTTATCGAGCTTACATTTTTGATGTCCTCCATAACTAGATCTGGACCCAACAAAGTTGTCTTCCCTACCTAAACCTATTCCAGCTGGGGACCTATATCGTTTACCATAGAGAGCCTCAAAAGGAGCCATATTAATGCTAGAATGGTAGTTATTATTGTAAGCAAACTCAATGAGTGGAAGATGATCATCCCAACTACCCTTAAACTCCAAAACATAAGCTCTAACAATATCGCCAAGAGTTTGGATAATTCTCTCTGCTAGGCCATCCGTTTGAAGGTGAAAGGTCATACCAAGCTTTACCTTGATAGCAAGACCTATTTCAAAGGACCTCCAAAAGTGCGAAGTGAATTAACCACCATGATCCGATATGATAGACAAAGGCACCCCATGCAATCTAACCAATTCATGAATGTACAAGTTAGCATAATCTTTGGCATCATAGGTAGTCTTAACCAATAGGAAATAAGCCGACTTTGTCATCCTATCAACCACAATCAGAATAGATTCAAGAACCTTTCTATTCTTAGGCAACCTAACCAGAAAATTCATATAAATTTCCTTCCCGCTTCCAAGTAGAAATCTCTATATCTTGGGCTAGACCACTCAGCTTTTGATGTTCGGCTTTTACTTGTTGGCAATTATGACAAATGGACACAAACTTAGCAATATCCCTCTTTATGCACCCCACCAAAACACTTCCCTTAAATCTCTATACATCTCGGTGGAACCGAGGTGAATAGAATATAATGAATTATGAGCCTCATCTAAAATCTTCTTTCTCAAGTCATCAACACAAGGCACACACAATCTACCTTAGTACCTAAGTGCACTATCTCCACATAGGAGAAAACCTCCACCTTACCATCTCACACTAAGGCCTTAAATTCTAACAAGGCGGGGTCAAGATCTTGTTTCGGCATCACCTCCTCAATCAATGAAGATTTTTAGCCATCAACAACCACAATACCACCATTATCAACCTCCTCCAACCTAACTCCCAATCTAGCCAACTAATGGACCTCTCTAGCCACCTTTTTACCACCATCATGAACATGTGCTAGTCTACTTATAGACACCCTATATGAAGCGTCGGCCAGCACATTAGCCTTACTAGGGTGATAATGCACACTCAAATCATAATCCTTAAGAAGCTTTAACCCTTCCTTGCTTCAAGTTGATAATTTTTTAGGTCAACAGATGTTCGAGACTCTTATGATCGGTAAACATATCAATATGCACCCCATACAAAAAGTGATGCCAAATTTTAAAAGTGAATACCACGACGGCCTGCTCAAGATCATAGGCAGGATAGCTCATTCCATGCACCTTAGGTTTCCTAGAGGCATAAGCTATCACCTTACCACTTTACATCAAAACACAACGTAAACCAATCCATGAGGCATCACAATACATAATAAATCCTTCTAACCTTCGAGTAGAGACAAGATAGGAGTGGAGACAAGCTTATCTTGCATGGTTTGGAAACTCTTCTCACATTCATCAGACCACACAAAATTTGCATTCTTTTGGGTCAACTTTGTCATGGGTGAAGCAGTAGAAGAGAACCTATTCACAAACCTCAGGTAGTAACCACTAAGTTCTAATGTCCAATGGAATCAAAGGTCTAGACCAATTTCTAATTACCTCCTTTTCTTGGGATCCACCTTTATACCATCACCTGACACCACATGGCCTAGGAAGGAAACCTCTTTCAACCCAAACTCATAATTCTCATATTTGGTATACAATATCTATTCCCTGAATATTTGTAGCACCACCTTCAAATTATCCATATGCTCCTCCTCACTATGGGAATAGATCAAGATATCATCAATAAATATCACCACAAACAAGTGAAGGTAGGTTTCGAAGACCCTATTCATAAAATCTATGAAGATAGCCGATGCATTGGTCAAACCAAAAGACATAACCACAAATTCAAAATGTTCATACCTAGTCCAAAAGGCTATCATGGGAATGTCACACTCCCTCACTTTCACTTGATGATAAATGGACCAAAGATCAATTATAGAAAAGTGACTAGCCCCTTGAAGTTGGTCAGAAAGATCATTAATCCTTGGTAGAGGATACTTATTCTTTATGGTGACTGTATTAAGTTGTTGATAATCAATACACATCCTAAAAGAACCATTCTTCTTTTTCACAAACAACACTGGTGCACCCCAAGGTGATTGGTTAGGCCTAATAAAACCCTTCTCTAACAAATCCATCAATTGCTCTTTCAACTCCTTTAACTCTGCCGAGGCCATACGGTATAGGAGAATAGAAATGGGTTGAGTATCGAGAAGGAGATCTACACCAAAATCTATTTCCCTTTTGGGAGGAACATCGGGAAGCTCAGTAAGAAAGATATCAAGAAACTCATTCACCACCAAAACTGACTCTATAGGAAGGAATTTGGACTCAACATCCCTAACCCTCACAAGATGATAGAGACACCCCTTAGAAGTCAACTTTTGAGCTTTAATGCAAGAAATAAACCTACCCTTGACCACTACATCATGACTTACCTACTCAAGCATAGTTTCATTAGGGAATTAAAATTTGACTGTATGGATTCTATAATCAATAGAGGCATAATATGCATGCAACCAATCCATCTCAAGAATGACATCAAAATCCACTATACCCGACTCAACAAAATCACTAGACAATATTTTTTGCAAAATGAAAATGAGACAGTTTCTATAGAACTTTCTAGCAACAATGGATGTACCAAAGGGAGTAGACACCTCATATAACTCACACAACAATTTGAGTTTAATATGGAAATTTTTGGCAACAAAAGAAGTTACAAAAGAAAAAAGGGCACCCCAATCTATCAATGTATACACATCAAAATCAAAGACTTTTAACACCCCGGTGATGAAATTGGGCACCTCATCAACCCCTTACCTCCCTTGAATAGTATAGAACCGATTGTGCCTTGGGGCACCACCTTGTTGACCTCGTCTTCTCAAAAGAACTGCATTTGTACCCCCGCCTTGTGGAAGACCTACCCTTGTGTTATGCATATGGATAGTCAATCACCTTATGACCCAATTCACACAGCCATAACAAGCATTAGTATCCTTTAAACATAGGCCATTATGGCCTCTACCACATCTTGGGCACCTAGCATTAGACATCATACAACCACCAACGTAGACCCTTGGGTTATCATTAGCAAACCTTCTAGTAGGAACATTAGAAGACCTTTGGCCTTGATGAAACTAGCCACTCTTAGGACTTTGGAATCCACCCTCAAAACAGGCCCTCTTGGCCTCATTAACCATTCTCTTTCTCAACTTTTCCTTCTCAAATTGTTTGGCATCAGTCATGAGGCGCTACAAGTCCATACCACCAATCACATGGTGGCATGACCCCTCATCCACCAAATCAGATACACCTATCACAAACTTGTTCATCCTAGACCTTGGCTCGGCCCCGAAGTATGGAGCATATTTAGAGAGTTGGTTGAACTTGAGGGAATACTCCCTCACACTTATGGACCCTTGCCTAAAATTTATGAACTCCATCATTTTGGCCTCCCTTAGTACAAGTGAGAAGAAAGGATTGAGAAATGCAACCTTAAACTCCTTCCACAGAATCACATTGTTGTTTCCCTTCTTCTCCTTTCATTGAGTAAACCATATTTGTTTGTCATACCTTTGAGTTGGCAAGTCGCCAACTCTGCCTTCTCTTCCAATCTAACACCAATAATTAATAACATTTTGTACACTTCATTAATAAATTCATGAGGATCTTCATCCACTTTAGACCCATAGAACTCCAGTTGGTTCATCCTCATGAAGTCCCTTACTCTAGATATCGAAGTATGAGCATAAAGTGCTTGGGCCCCTTGGTTAATTTGATTGGTCATGGGTTGAGATAGCATGGAAATAGCATCCTAGAACTCTTCATGAGTTGGTTGCTCTTCGGGAGTGCGGGCTCTTCTTCCTCTTGGGATAAGCATGATCTAGCATAACAAAAAACATTCGTTAGGGTAAAACCTTACCTTAACTTCTATAGCACGACAAAGATCAAAAAGTACGAAAATATTTCCTAAAACACCTCATAGCCTCTTACTCATAGTTGTAGTGCACTCCACAACCATGAATAAGACTCTAATTGGCATGTTGAATTGGATGTCCAGGACCATTAATAACTAGTGCTCAGATACCAAGTTTTTCACGACCTAAGCCTAGGGTCTAGACATGACATGGCACATGGTAACCCAAAGGAACCCCAAACAAGCCTCTTAGTATATCATTTACACATACTTGGTTGCAGATGTAATTAAACAACAATAAGATAATATAAATAAGGATAAAGGGGCTAAAGGAAGTCTTGCATAACATAGATCATCATAAGAGTCAAAGCTCAAAGCATAATTACATAACTTTGTCCAACAACACCTGTAGCATAGATTAGGCAGGGGCCAAGAACATTTTCGAGCTCACTCTCATGCTCATAAGCATCTAAATAAAGAAATGAGTATTTGCAATACATAGGATCAATGGCTATTATCCTCAGAGTTGACGACTCACCAAACTTTCTTCAAGAGATAGTACTAGCTACGGGGAGGAGGAAGATGATCATGTAGAGCTCCGCTTCTTACATGAAAACATCATGTAGGTATAGAGTATGCATTAGTACTTTTAAATGTGCTAAGTTTGTAGGATACAATGCTACAAGAGATAGACAACATAATCAAAATGCATAATCATAACCAAGAGATAGTATATTAGCAACATGGTATGCATGATCAATGTTTGAAGTAAAACATGCCTATGTAGAATATAATACATGTGTAGAATGACCAACATCATAGACCAAGCAAAATTGTACTTGGAATGTAAGGCTGACACCCCTTGGAAGCCGATTGAGGTATCTACCCCTCACTTTATAGATGGGTATATCACCCCCTATCAAAGTGGTCAAGGTATATACCCCTTAACATGGTAGATGGGCATAACACCCCCCCATCATAGTGGTCAGGGTATATAGCCCTCAATATGGTAGATGGACATAACACCCTCCATTATACTAGTTAAGGTATGTACCCCTTAATGGGTAGACGGACATAGCACCCTCCATCATAGTGGTTGCGGCGTGACACCCCCTCAATAAGGTGTGGTCAAGTTGTAACACCATTGATAATTTTCATGAAATCAATATATTTAGACATTACTTTCATCATCATAAAGTTACTTGACTCATAGGCTATGCAATAGATCACAATAGCTTAAGAACCATTTATCGACATTTTATTAAACACATGGTTGTGTGTGATGCCCTCGTGGAATATACATTGAAACCCTTCATCATATGTCAAAATAGGTTATAGATTCATAGCTTAAATATGCCTAAATAGTAACATGTTCATGAAATCCTAACATACTTCATAATCAATTCATTAATAAGTAAAATTCATGGATAAATTAACATAAAATCATGAAATTTACTTAAAAAGGAAGGTTAGGCACCATGGGTGAAAGGAATCAATGGTTGAAACCCATATACCTTAACTTTAGAGAATTTCTTGATGAAGATTGAGATGAGAACTTAAAGCTTGAATGAATTCCTTAACATCTGGAATGAGTTTGGGACACTTGATTTTGAGTGAAATATTAGGCTACGTGTTTGAGAGTGTGTTGGGGAATGTCTTGAATGATATGGGGTTGAATAATGATTAAGTATAGGTGTTTTTATACATAGTAAGGCTTAGGTCCAAGACCCAAATTCCTTGGACCTAACAGGAAAACTGGCATAATTTTAACACTGGTCCGCACCCTGGCCACATCACGCCAGAAGCGTGATCATCTCTAGAATTTGTAAATTTTGAAAAATCAAATTTTGATATGTCTGCACTAAAATCAGTTTTAGACCCATTTTCCACCTAATTTTGCCCCTCAATCAAGAATATGAAGTCAAACTTTTGGTATCATTCACGAATTTTGAGATATATGGAAATTGCGATTATGGACATTTCTGAGGCATATTTGCAGGAACTTTTTGGGGACGTTTCAAATACTTTGAAAAATTTCACATATCTCTTTTTTCCTCTAGTTTAAATCTTTAAATTTACGGTCATGTGAGTTTTTCAACTTTTCCTTTAAATCAGTTCTCTTTCTATTGTATACATAAAAGAATTTGAAAAAATAACAACACTTTTGTTTTTCCTTTATTCTTTTCTTGAAAATATTTTCTAGGCAGAATGAGGAGTTAGTATAAGAATTGTATAAAATGAAAATAGCAAATGTACTTGTTTCAAATGCAAGTGATTCAATCTTTTTAAGGTTCCTTATGAAGTTTTTGATCAAGAACTTGTAAGTGAGAAAGCTTCTTTAAATTTTCTCGATGAGGCTTTCTATATGAACGAAATTTTGTATAATCTTAAGTTCTCTTTGATTTAAAATAAAAGCATGACACTTTACCTTTTTGAAAGTAATTATGGTGTATAGATCAACAATAACAATAACATACTCAGTGGAATTCCACAAGTGGGGTCTGGGGAAGGTAAAATGTACGCAGACCTTACCATTACCTCAAAGGAGGATAGGCTATTTTCTAAGAACCCTCATCTCAAAAAAAATCCATAAGTAGAGTAAACTAGGAATGGAAAAAATCAAAAAGGAAAAAGAGAAAGAGAAAAGGAATAATGACTAATAACAAAAAGTACATGATGGTATGTAAATACGATAAAAATAACATATATTAGATGGATAATGGAAACACAAAATATAAAGATATGACTAATACTACTATGACTGGTGCAACCACAATCGCCCTCTTGGTCACCCTTTCTCTTGATCTGACTTTGAGACCCTCCTATACGCCAAGGCCAGACATCAACCTATCGGTACTAACCTATTAGCCTACCACTCTAATTCATGACTTCTACTCCTTTCTATCTGAGGTCATGTCCTCTGTGAGATTAAGTTTAGCCATAACTTGTCTCATCACCTCCCTCCAATATTTCTTTGGTCTACATCTACTCGTATAACCCCTAAATTCAACCTCTTGAACCTCCTAATAGGTGCATTAGTACTTCTGCTCTATACATTTCCAAACCATCGTAGTCGTGCTTCCCTTATCTTATTAATCATAAGGTCCATCTCTAACTTCTTATGAATGGTCTTATTCCTAAACTTATCACTCCTGGTATGTCCACACATCCATCTCAACATCCTTCTCTTTGCCACCTGTATCTTCGTAAAATATGAGTTTTTGATTGGTCAACACTACATACCATATAGAAAAGATAGTCTAACCATTATTTTATAAAACTTACCTTTAAATTTAGGTGGTATCTTTTTATGACATAGTTCTCTAGAGGTAAGCCTCCATTTCATCCATGCTACCCAAATATAATATGTGATGTCATCATCAATATTGGCACTATTCTGAATCATACACCCAAGATATTTAAAGTTATTTCTATTGGGAATTATTTCAGTGGAAAGCCTCACATCAATGTTTGTTTTATCCCTCGCAACACTAAATTAACACTCACCAAGTATTCTATTTTGGTCTTGCTCAGTTTTAACCCATTGGATTTCAAAGTCTGTCTCTGAACGTCTAATCTATCATTACCTTTAGCCCAAATTTTATCAATCAGTGCTATGTCATCTGCAAATACCATACACTATGGAACCTCCTCTTGACTAGACCGTGTTAGCTTATCCATCACCAAGGAAAATAGAAAAGGGCTCAACATAGATCCTTGATGAAGTCTTATCTTAATAGAAAAATACTTCAAGTATTTTTCAATAAGCTAAGGTGGAAAGCATACTTTCATAGACTCTTAAATGAAAAAAGAGATAGAGATATTAAGCTAGATGAGCTGGATATTCCAATGGCTATCGAGATTTTGGTTATTGCAGCTAGTTCAGAGGAGGCTAGATGTGCTATTAATAGGATGAAAAGAGGGAGGTCAGTCAGAACTAATGAGATTCTAGTAGATATTTTAAATAACATTGTCAAGGATGGTATATAATGGTTGAATAGACTGTTCAATGCTATTATGAAAACTGCCAAAATGCCCAATAAATGAAGGAGGTGCACAAAGGTTCCAATGTGCAAGAACAAGGGTGATATTCAAAACTGTGATAATTACAGGGGTATTAAACTCTTAAGCCACACTTTGAAGGTCTGGGAGAGAGTGGTGGAGATATGGATGAGAAAAGGAATGTCTGTTTCAAATAATCAGTTCAGAGTCACAATGAGGCAGTCAACTAATGAAGCCATTCATATGGTGTTCATTTATCTCAAGAAGGCCTGTGACAAAGTTTTGAGGGATGTCCTATGGACGTTTCTAGAGGTTAAATATATTCCAATGATGTATATTATGGTGATAAAGGACATATATGGTGGAGCCAAAACTTGAGTAACAATAATGGGAGGTGACTAAGAATATTCTCCTATTAGGATGGGACTTTATCAATGATTTATGTTGAGCCCTTTAATATTTGCCTTGGTGATGAGGAAGATAATATGGTCTATTTTAGAAGAGGTTCCACGGTCTGTTCTATTTGTGGATGTCACATAGTACTGACAGATGAGACTAAGGATAAAGTTAATGATAAATTGGAGGTTTGGAGACAGACTTTAGAATCCAAAAGGTTCAAACTGAGTAGGACAAAAACAAACTACTTGGAGTATAAATTCTGTGTTATGAGGGATGAAGTAGATATTGATGTTAGGCTTGTTGCTCAACCAATTCCCAAGAGAGATTACTTCAAAAATCTTTGGTCAATCATTCAGAATAATGGCAATATTAATGATGATATCACATATTATAGTGTGGCAGTATTGATGAACAGGAAGATTGCCTCTAGAGTACTATGTGATAAGAAGATACCATATAAACTTAAATGTACATTTTATAGAATAGTGGTTGGAGCATCTTTGTTGTTCGGAGTGAAGCATTGGCCAATCAAAAACTCATATGTTCAAAAGATGCAGGTCGTAGAAATGAGGAAGTATACGGATGTGTGGACATACTAGGATTGATAATATTATTAATAAGACTATTCATTAGTAGTTAGAGGTGATCCCTATGGTTGATAAGATGAGGGAAGAATGACTGCGATAGTTTGAACATGTGTAAAGAAGAAGTACTAATGCTTCTATTAAGAGGTAAGAGAGGTTGGATTTAGGGGTCATACATGAATTCGATAAAGACTGAGGAAGTATTAGGGGGAGGTGATCAAACAAGATATAGAGAAACTTGATCTCATCGAGGACATGACCTCAGATAGACAAGAGTGGTGGCAGCGAATTAAGGTAATAGGCTAATCGGTTAGTAGGGATAAGTTGATGTTTGACCATGGGGTATAGTAGAGTAATAGTATTAGTCATGTCTTTATATACTATCTTACCATTATTCATCTTATATATGTTATTTTTATCATATTTACATACTATCATGTACCTTTCATTATTAATTGTTGTTCTTTTTCTCTTTTTCTTTCCCATTTTTCTCCATATCTAGTTTATTCTAATAATGGGTTTTTTGAGACAAGGGTTCTCAGGAAACAACCTCTATACTATTGAGGTTGTGGTAAGGTCTGCATACATTTTACCCTCCCCAAACCTCACTTTTGGGATCCTACTGGATATATTGTTGTTGTTGTTACTTTTTTTTTATTGATTTAACAATTGAGTTTTTCTGCAAAAGGAAAATGAGGACTTCAAATGAAATTAAAAAAATATATAGATCCATCTCTCTATTTTTCATAAAAAGATGAATGGAAGCATAATTTTGGGGGTTTTATTTTGTCACAGCTAAAAATTGGCCACGAGTGACACCCATAATTACCTCCAAGGTGGAAGAACCAACGATACAAAACCCAAATTACACTAGTTGTTAAACTTGTGAAATATGATGATAATGCAAACGCTAAAACTTATAAATCAAAAAAATAACAAAAATTAGTAAGTTTATTATATTGCATTTCTTAAAACCTAAAAGTCTTCACATGAAGGATGTCTAGAATCTACATCCAAAAGAGGGACTCAGAAGTAGGGTGAATACAATAAATATTGTAATAGCCCAGCTTGCTAGAGATATTGTGTGCTTTATTCCTAGACCCATACCACATTATAATGTCTCGCTAGTAGGTAAGAACTATTTACTTATATAGCCAATATCTCTCCTGTGTTTCGACGATGTGAGACTTCTATCTAAAGATGGGTTGTTACATAACCCCCCATTATGGACTCAACACACTCGTTGAGGTTTGTCCCACCGTATAAGATTCGCTTACACTCAATACTGTGGTTTTCCTACTTCAATAAGATTTGCCTAAACTAAGTAACTCTGGCCTGCATCGACAAGGCTGACACAGGAGTGACTCTAATACCATTTGTAGCAGACCAACTTGCTACTGATATTATCTTCTTTTGACCTAAGCCTGCTCAACATTAAAATGCATCAATAGTAGATAAGACATGTGTAATGGCCTAGCCCCTAGTTTTATTCTCCACTTTGGGCCTAAGTCCACATAATTTTAAAACATGTTTTTAGTAAGGCTTATTTATTTATATACTCAATATCTTTCCTATGATTTATCAACATTGGACTTCTTCTCTTAATATAGGTTGTTACATACACCCCCTATATAGTCTCAACATTCTCGCTGAGGTTTGCCCCATCGTATGGGATTCGCCTAGACTAGGTGCTGAGGTTTTACCTGTCTCGTGAAGATTGTCCTAACTCAGTTAAACTCTAGCCTACACCGACGAGGCTGACATATGAGTGGCTCTGATATAATCTGTAATAGCTCAGCCTACTATCGATTATCATTTGAGCCTAGGGCTCCTTGATCATTGATGCATTGAGATATATATGTCAAAGTATCGCGGTGCTGCCACATGCAATTGAGATTGGCCAGTGATGGGTTCGAGTCCATCTATTTTTTGTCTTTTAAATAGGATAGATTCTGGTTAAGGTTCAAGACCTATCCCTAGGGCATTCACTCTTGGAGAACCTTAACTCCTACCCTCTATAGGATTGTAATTCTATGTATTCAATGAGCTTATGGGGGTTAGCTTGGGTTTTACTTTAAAATGCGCATGTGTATCTTGTTTGCGATTATGATAAACTATTCAAGTATAGTTAGTGTAGTATTCTTAGTATGTTTTAGTGGAGTTTTCCTTAGATTTAGTCCTTTTCAATAAAATATATGTTTTGACTCCTGTATAGGTTCTTATTCTCATTTTCCATATTATCCTTTTCTTTCTTTCTCAGTTAGCATACGGTGCCTACTGGGTACCTTATTATCTGGTTTCAATACTATGATTTGCATCAACTTCATGATGCAGGTCTGAGCACTAGCTAACAGTAGTGACCCGATCCAGCCTGCGACGCTTGTTTCGGAGACCAATGTAAGCATCAGACACTTTTTGATCATTTTAGTGTCTATTTGTACTTTTGTCCCATCTTGTATATTTTGAGACTAGACTTTATATTATATCTATTTAGGTCTACTTTGGGGCTTGTACAAGTTTATTTTTTCTAGTAGTTTTGTACTAGTGACTTCAAAGTCTTGGGAGGGATTCTACTTTTTTTATGTATATATTTACCTTGTCCTTTTTTATCCAATTTATGTATCCCTTGTTTCCTACCTATTGCTTATTACAATTAGTTATGGATTATGGGTTAGGATTATGTATCGAGGGGGTTAAGGTAGGTGCCATCACAGTTGAGAAATCAATTCATGATATGATGAATCTACTACCCTGCCTTATAACTGCCTCAGTCAGGGACTCAAGATACATGGTTTTAAAGATGTTTCATTTTTTGTAAAAAAGGTTGTCACAGTTTCACTTCCCATGCTTCATGTTATGCACATGTATAAGGATAAGTGTAAGTCAATATCCCAAATAGAGGAGCATAGTCATTCAATACAAGTAGCAATCTAATAAAGTTTAGAAAACTCAAGTTTCATGATAAACACCCTCGTCAAATTCGATAGGAAGAATACTCTTCAAATGAAAACAAGCAACTATCCTTCGGAAAACATCTCCTAGGTTCTCAAATTATGCTAGAAACCATAATTTTTCATAAGTATATTCTTCCTCAAATCATTTCATGCCTCAGCGCAGTTCATTTCACAATATGTCACATTTCCCAACTCACATCATGCCTTAGCGCATTTTATTTATGACAGTATCATATTTTCCAATTCATTTCATGCCTCAATGCATCTCAATTCACAATATATCCCATTTCTCAAATCATTTCCTGAGTATCTCAGTTAGCCAAATATTTCATTATCAAAGTATGATAAATTAACGACTCCTCCAATGAATATCATTTCACAAGCATGATAAATTCACAACTCTTCCCAAGTATTATATTTCAAAAGTATGATATATTTATTACAAGTACACAACACAACAAATTTAGAAGTCCCAGGTTCAGGAAAAAATCATAATAATAAACAAAGCCTCACACGGGCAACCCAATAGGGATTCTAAGCACCAACATATGATGTGATCCCATTCCATATATTATAGAATAAGAATATTCAATTATCCAACCTCAGTCGAAAGAAGGATTAGCCAAACTTACCTAATTATTTGAAACCACATCCAAACACTCTAACAGGAGAATTCCACTTAAATTCCAACTCCAAATTGATTTTTCACTATAAAGAATGTAAAGTACACGTCACAAAGAGTTCCATGAGACCCATATATTGAAAGAGTTCAAAATCAGGGACAAAATGGTCCAAAAGTTGCTCGAATTTCTAAAAGTCCAAATCTAAAAATTTCTAGCGAAAATAGTTTCCACAAGTCAGAAGAAACTCATGGTTAAAAGTTCCATCAAAACTGAGCCAGAAAGGATTTTGAAATTTAGGGAAATAAATCCCAAGACCCACTTTGAAATCTTGATTTTAAAATATTTTTAGAAGATGAAAATATTAGGAAATAATTTGAAAATGATAAATACACTTACCCCAATGAATTTCCTCAAAAAAAATTATTTCAAAAATCGTTTCTCCTAAGCTCTAATTGAGTAACAATAGTGGAAGATGAGAAAAAGAAGGAAAAAAAACATGTGAGTTTAAAAAGATTTTTTTCACACCATTAGGTAGGTTTAAAGATAATTACCATAATTTTTTAAGTAATATTTATACCTTTTCAGAAGAATATAATTATAAGTTTAGAAAATCTTTAAATGTAATTTGAATCTTAATTATTCTACAATTCAAATTTCTTCCTAATTTTAGACCATATCCTTTCTAATCCTCCTCTCTCTCTCTCTCTCTCTCTCTCTCTCTCTCTCTCTCTCTCTCTATCTATCTATCTATCTATCTATCTATCTATC
>JAOTQJ010062776.1:0-13676 GCA_025642045.1 Solanum sejunctum | reverse complement strand
TGGGGTTTTTGATTTGATTAATTCTTTGGTGTCTTGGTTGTATCCTAGGATGGAAGTGTGAATTCTAAGCTAGTCCTCATGAAATTAGTTTAGTGATGGGCTGCATTATATTGTTGAAGAGGATTTCATTTACTAGTAAGGATTGGAGAAATTAGTGGAATTTGGCTTTAAATCCTATGGATCAAGTCGTTATTTTTTCTCCCTTGAACAAGAAGATTTTTCATACTAAAAAATTATTGTACTTTACTTTAAATTCCGTCTTTCTTTGTATTCTATAATAAGGGACATGATCCCTCATTAGAGTAGACGAGTGCAAGACAACAATCACGACATGGTATTCATTCCCTGATACCCAAACACGCTCTATATAATTTGTTTTGGGATAAAATTTGTTTTGCTCAAAAAGCTTGGAGAAACCTTGACCAAAGGGATCATGACATACATGGTATTTGCTAATACCCGAACTTAGTAGCAGCATCATACAAATAAAAAATGTGAGGTATTCAAAACCCATTAGGTCCGACCCCCAACTTGAGAGATCCAAGTCTTGGAGTTAATATCTTTTATAGTTACTCAATCATTAGTTTTTTTCGCTAAAAGTCACTTTACTTTTTTTTTACTCTCAAAATCACCCAAGTAAAGATTCATTTTATAGAAAGTCACTCAACTAAGTGTTATTTTTCACAAAACGTCACCCAACTTTGTTTTATAACTCAAAAGTCACTCAACCATTGGTATTTTACTTAGAAAAGCACTAAATTATTGTCATTTCACTTAAAAAGTCACTCGACCAATTTGTATGATTTTTTCACTAAATTTTGTTGAAATACATTTTTATTTTAAATATTTTTTTGAAAAAAATAATTTAATGTTCTTTTTAGTTATTTTATTTAATTATATTGAAACATAAATTTTACTTTAGACTAATTTTTAAAAAAGTAATAAAATACTCATTTTGATTATTTTATTAAATTTTCTTGAAATATAATTTTTATACAGAATTTTATTTTAAAACTCAAATACTTAAAGACATTTGACTTTAATTATTTTATTAAAATAATGTAATAAAATAACTACAATGTGCATCTTATTATTTTTAAAAAATAATTAAAATAAAAAGTATGTTTCAACAAGTATTAATAAAATAATTAAAATGAGCATCTTCTTAAAATAAAAAATTTATTTCAATGAAAAAATTATTTAAAATGGTTTGGTGACTTTTTAAGTGAATATCAATTATTGAATAACTTTTTAAGTTATATACCAATAGTTAAGTGACCTTTAAATTATAAAACAAAGTTGAGTGACTTTTTATGAAAATAACTTATAGTTAAATGACTTTCTATGAAAGAAATCCTTAGTTTAGTTACTTTGATGTTAAATAAGAAATAAAATTGAATAATTTTGTGTGAAAAGAACTAATATTGTGAGAGTAATTAATAGTTCAGTGACCATTTGAGGTAGGTACAATAAATAAATTGGCCCTTAACTTGAGGCGAAATTTTATATTGAAATTTTAACTTTTAAAATGTACAAATAGGCACTTTAACTTGTCCGTTTTTTTATCAATTAGGCACAGTCATCTGATAGCCCAAGTGAGTGAAACACACTCGTGTTTTTTTAGTCCAATCACGTTATGCCACATCATTAAACTTATTCTACCTATTTATAATTTTTTTAGAAAAGAAAATGACACATTATTAACACTATTTCACCTATTTATGGTTTTAAAAAAATAAAAAATAATATTTGTGATTGGAAAAAATAAATTTATTTTACCAAAAAATTTAAATTTTTTAAATTTTAAATTTCTTACTCCACCTCGTTAAATTTATTTAAAAGTAAAAAAATAAAAGAAAAATATTTGTAATTGGCCAAAATAAATTTATTTTATAAAATATTCAAAATTTACAAATTTAAATTTTTTACTCCATTTCGGACCGTCATCCCTCCAACTCCTCTCCCCTCCTCCCATCCCCACTAACACCCCCACCCTATACAAAAAAAATTAAAATTTATTTTACGAAAATTTAAATTTTATAAATTTTAATTTTTTATTCTATCTAGGACCCTCATCCCCTAGTCCGCCCCCACCCCATACAATTTTTTTTTTTCAGATTTTGTAAATTTTAAGTTTTAACTCTGTCTATGCCCCTCCTTCCCCCCCCCCCACCCCCCCAACCCCCCCCCCCCCCAAAAAAAATAATTTTTGATTTTTCGCCTAAACTAGCCGACACCCTCCTCTCCAAAATCCACCACCACTCTCCTCCACCAAACAACCCCCAATATCCTTCTCCATTCGCGACCCGTTAAGAAACCACCAAACAACCATCTAACAACACATCACTGGTAACCCCTTATACTCCTCCCCTTAGATGCTTCTTTTGTTGTGGCTTCTGCACACAAATCGCACCGTAAAAACCTCCAACTTGCCACCCATAATCTCTTCCGCCTATGACCCCTTTCCCTTGGTGGAAACCCCATCGGCAGCTTCCCTCTCCTCCTCTTCTTCCCTTCTGCTTCACTTCCACTCTCCCTTTGCCTCAATTTTGGAGAAACAACCCTCAAAATGAACTCTTTCTCTCCCTTTTTCGTCCACCAAAAACCATAGTGAATTGCCAGAAAACCCTAACCAAAAATAAACCTGGCAACCCCTTTCACCTCCCTCACCGTCCAACCACCACCTCGTTGCCTCTCCTCTCTAATTATGCCAAAATCTCTCCTGAAACAACACCTCAGAGCCCCAAACTAGACACCATTTTTGTTCCTTTATCCGGCAAAAATCATCATCAGAAAAGGAATGTAACTCCAGCGACGATAAAGTCGTTGTCAGGCGAAGGGCAACTCGATTAAAAAGGATCTCTTAAGTCCATTAACTTTGTTAACTATTTAGTTAATACTGGTGAAAAGAGGTTATGATATTTTGCTTACTCACTGGTTCTTCATCTTGCTTAACATGGTTCTTCACCTTACTTGACAAGACATTGCTTTATGGTTACTACTTCTTCATTAGATAATATGTTATTACATTTTCTCCTATCTTTATGTTTGAATTGGTTCAAAATTGCTTAGTAATGTGTAGTATTTTGGGCTAAATCGAAATTTGGGTTGAGTGTGAGAATGATTTCAATTGATCTTATTGCCTTAATTGAAAAAGATATTTTAGTTGTCATGCCCTAGGAGAGTACCATGGGTGTAACTGGCACTCAAAGACTATTGCTAGTGTCATGCCTCGAGAGGGTATCTTAGACGTAACTGACACTTGGATACTATTGCTACCCCCCAAGCGAATCGCCTAGTCTTGTCATATTCGTTCAGTCAACTCATATTGCACAAGACATTAAGTAATTAAAATAGGCTATCAGTGGTCTAAGAAACTATCACAATTAGTGTCATATGAAGTACGAAGAAATAAGCAACTCAATAATAATAGGGAAACGGGAAAACAATCCTAACATCGACAATCAGTTATCCATGTCTATGAAGCCTCTATAACTAACCTCTAAGAAGGTACCATGACAGGCCATAGCTGCCATAGTCAAAGGAAATAACTCAAGATAAATAAAAGATAAATATGTCCTTAAAAAATGAAGGATGACTCACCACGTCTCTTTTTGGGAATCTGTGAACCTCAACAATTAGCCTACTGAAGTCCTTTGTCTACAGAATATGCGTCATAAAATAATGCAGCGCCAAAGGGCCATTAGTACGTGAAATGAAGTGTATGTAACACGAGCTAAAGTAAAGAGTATACAATATCATCAGCTCATCAATGACTCATCCTCAACTCAAAGTAAGAAACAAGACTCTATCAGCTCACTATCCACCAAGACATCAAACATTCACATCCACCTCAGAGTACTATCAACATAAAACCTATCTACGAGTTTCTATAACCAACCACCACCATCTCTGAGCCGATGATAGTACAACAAAGAGTTGCCATTATCACATCCATCCAGTACCTTGCGAGGTAAAGGACAAGTCTATCGGGGATCCCAAAGAAGTCTATTAAGTCCTCTGTGGGACAAAGGAAATATCCACTTTCATAGTCCAATCCTCTCCTAAGTTGGCCACGTAGCATTTTGATGCTAATACTCCTCCCAGGACTCGACATGGTCATAAGTCTATCAATACATGAAGAATGTCCATCACCCAACCTCTAAGGGCAAGAACACTCACCTCATCTATCATCTATCAACTTAAAGAGTGGAATTATTCCTTCAAAGCTAAGGTTCAACCTCCTTTAGATTCTAAGAACACTAATTCCATCAATTTTAGTCATCAACATTCTCATCTCGGGACTCAGACCATAACAATCAACATATTCAAACAACTAAGGCTCTAGACATCACCCCTAAGTTATTCTTGAAGTCTTTAACAGAGAATTCATGTAGAGTAAGTACATAATCATATAATAAAACATGCAAACAGTTAATTTAAAATATGATAGTCATCAATTTAAGATAATATATAAAAATTAAAGATAAATATCCAGAAATTCTTTAAGATTTATAATTTAAGACCTATCAACTATCAACTTACTACATGCACTGGGGCACATGGAAGAAGAATCCCATGTTCTAGGTAGCCTTTACATACCTAGGATGAAGATTGTCCTAATCTTCTACAAGAATCCGGACCCAAGATTTGAAACCCTCAACCCTTTTTTCTTCTTCTTCTCTTAGTTCTCTCGTTAAAACTTAGAAAATAATTGATTTTTGAAACCCTTCATACGAGTTTAAGGCTTAAAAATACATTTTGGAACTTAAAAAGGGTTAGGAATGACCAAAATATCCTTCCCAAAACTAAAATAAAAAACGTCAGAAAGTTTGTACTAGTCTGTGACAAGCTAGGGGTGCGAACTAGTATATTTTTGCAAATTTTCATATTTTTAATTTTCATCAAAAAGATTAGAAAAACCGCTAAGTGTATTCCGCACCCCCTCCATATTGCGCCAGGGACGTGGATAGACACTATCTAGGTGAAAATTAGCAAAATTTTATTTTCTCTTTGGTTGTTCTTAAATAAGGTCGAGATCATTTTTCCACTCGATTTTCTACGCTGATCAGAAATTTGGTATCGGATTTCCAATTGAAGCTTTGGAAGACATATTGTGCCTTTAATTATGTTTTATTGGTATTTTTGTAATTTTACAAGCTGTTACATCATCTCCCCCTTGGGATCATTCATCCTCAAATTAGGAGTAAAGGTAGAATAATAGCACAAGTAAACTCAAAACTCATCTCATTCCTCACTCGGTAACGCTCGAACTCTCGATTATCCATCACCTATCTATTTGTGTCTTAGACTCGAGAATTAGAATCAATGCATCAACTCAAGAAGGAATTTCAATAACATTAAGGATAAGGACATTACCTTCGATATCATCATCATTTGGCACGAATAGGTGCGACTATTTGAGTTTTATCATATCCTCAGCTTCCCACGTAGCTTCCTCAACAAATTGATTCCTCTATAGAACTTTGACGGAGGCTATCTCTTTCTTCCTTAGCTTACGAACTTGTCAATCAAGGATTTGGACTGGAATTTATTCATAGGATGGGTTATCCTTCTCCCGCACTCTCAAAAGGGATTGCCTAGGCAGGATCACCCAAACACTTCTTCAGCATTGACACATGGAACACTGGGTGGACTCCATCTAACTCGAAAGGCAAGTCCAATTCATAATCGACCTTACCAATCCTTCTCACAACCTAGTATTGTGCGATATAACATGACTCAACTTTCTTTTTATACCAAACCTCATGACACCCTTCATGGGTGACACTTTTAAGTACACCCAATCGTCCACCTCAAACTTCAAGTCTTTTCTCCTCACGTCTGTATAAGACTTTTGACGACACTGTGTTGTCTTCAACCTCTCTCTGATGACTTTCACCTTCTCTATAAATAGGTGGAAAAGATCAAGTCCAATCAATTCAACTTCACTAACCTCAAATCAGCCAACCGATGATCTACATCTTCTCCCATATAGTTCCTCATAAAGGGACATCTGAATGCTTGCATGGTAGCTATTATTGTATGCAAACTCAATAAATGGTAGATGGTTATCCAAGTTACCATTGAAGATGATAATGTAGGCTCTCAACATATCCTATAAAGTCTAAATAGTATGCTATACCTGTCCATCAGTTTGACGATGAAAAGCTATGCTCAGATGTACTTTTGTACCCAATCCTTTCTAAAAAGACCTCTAATATTGATAGGTAAATTGAGCTTCTCTCTCTGAGATGATGAATAAAGGAACTCCATGTAACCTCACAATCACACAAACGTACAGTCGTGCATACTCCTCAGCCATATTAGTTGTCTTAACTGCCAAAACGTGGGCTGATTTTGTCATTCTATCAACAATCACCCATATTAAATCATGCTTCTTTGGGTTCTTGGTAAGCCAGTGACAAAATCCATGTTGATCATCTCCCATTTCCATTATGGAATTTCTAAATTCTGAGCCAACCCACACAGTCTCTGATGTTCAACCATAACGTGTTGACAACTGGGATATTTAGAGATAAAATTCGCAATGTCTCTCTTCATTCCATTCCACCAATAGACTTCTCTCAAGTCATGGTACATCTTGGTGGAACCAGGATAAATATAGTATCTGGAGCTATGCGCTTTAGCCATAATCTTGTCTCAAACACCACAACATCAGGCACACACAATCTACCCTATTATCTTAATACCCTATCTCCTTCTTTGGAGAAAACCATCACCTTCTGCGTGTGAACCACTTTTTTAAATTGGAACAAGATAGGGTCTTGGTCTTGCTTCTTCTTCGCTTCTGACACTAAGAATAAAGTAGACTCATTCTGAACATTGACCTCGCCTTTATTGTTCTCCTCAAGTTGCACTCCTAGTCGAGCCAATCTATGAAATTCTTTAGCCAATTCCTTCTTCCCTTCCTCTACATGGGCAGTGCTACCCATATATAACCTCCTAAGAGAATCAACAACAATGTTAGCCTTACCTGGGTGGTAGAGGATGCTCATATTATAGTCCTTGAGCAACTCCAACCATCTCCTCTACTGCGGTTGAGATCTTTCTGATTGAACATATATTGCAAACTCTTGTGGTCAGTGAACACGTCCACACGCACTCCATACAAATAATGACGCCAGATCTTAAGTGCGAATACCACCGCTGCCAACTCGAGATCATGAGTCGGATAATTCTTCTCATGGATGTTAAGTTGTCTAGAAGCATAAGCTATCACCTTTCGTTTTTGCAACAACACACAACCTAGTCCGACTCTTGAGGCAACAAAGTATATCATGAAGTCTCCTATCCCATCGGGCAAAGTCAAAACTAGTATTGTAGTCAATCTAGTCTTTAACTCTTGGAAACTATTTTCGTATTCTCAGACCACTGAAATTTGGCTTTCTTCTGAGTTAGCTTAGTTAATGGTGCTAACAAAGAAGAGAACGTCTCAACAAATCTATGGTAGTACCTTGCTAAACCCAAGAAGCTTCTTATTTCCATTGGATAAGTTGGTCTAGGTCAGTTCTTAACCGCCTCAATCTTCTGAGTATCCACCCGAATGCCATCTCCCAAAATAACATGGCCTAACAAAGCCACAGACTTGAGCAAAAACTCACACTTTAAGAATTTTGCATGCAACTCATGGTCTTTAAGCATTTGCAAAATCACTCTAAGGTGATTAGCATGCTTCTCTTCATCCTTAGAATACACCAGAATATCATCAATGGACACAATTATCAACATGTCAAGGTATAATTTGAATGCCCTGTTCATCAAATCCATGAAATTTATAGGTGAATTTGTCAACTCGAAGGACATGACTAAGAACTCAAAGTGGCATACCATGTCCTAAAGTCTATCTTTGTAATATCACTTTCTCTCACCTTTAATTGATGGTAACCTGATCTGAGGTCTATCTTGGAGAAATAAGTAGCACTGTGAAGTTTTTCCAATACATCATCTATCCTGGGAAGAGGATATATATTCTTTATTGTAACCTTTTTCTGTTGTCGGTAGTCCATACACATTCTGTGAGACCCATCTTTCTTACACACGAATAATAGAGGAGAACCCCAAGGTGATACACTAGGCCTTATGAAACCTTTCTCTAACAAGTCTTTCAATTTTTCTTTCAACTCTTTCAAATCTACGGGGGCCATTCTGTAAGGTGGAAATGAAATGGGTTTGGTATCAGAAAGAACATCAATCCCAAAGTCGATCTCCCTCTCAAGAGGGACTCAGCTAGATCATCAAGAAACACCTCAGGAAACTCATTCACAATGGGGACTGATTCAAGAGTGGAAGATTTAACATCATCCGACTTAACTCGCACGAGGTGGTAAACACAATCTTTGTAAATCAACTTTTGGGCTCTAAGATAAGAAATAAATTTACCCTTAGGTGCAATAGAACCCCCATTCCACTCTAGAACAGACTCATTAGGAAATTGGAACTTAACAATTCAGGTTCTACAATCAACAGAAGTATAACAAGCGTAAAGCCAATCTATGCCAAGTATCATATCAAAATCAACCATCCCCAATTCTACCAACTTAGCTAAGGTATCACTATAATAGATGGATACTACACAATCTTTGTAAACCTTCAGCTAAAATTGACTCACCAGTAGGGGTAGAAGCAACAAAAGTTTCCAGTAAATACTTTGGAAGAATTCCAAACTTACTAGCATATAAGGGGTCACAAAAGACAAAGTGGCACTTGGGTCAAGCGATGCATAACAATCAAAAGTAAATACTTGAAACATACCCGTAACCACATCTGGTATAGACTTAAGATACTATTGATAACCTATAGCATAAAGGTGGTTCATCCTGCCTCCAGTACCAGTAGTAGTACCCCTCTGCTGATTGCTTGCTAGAGGGGCTGCGGATGACTGTGGTCTGCTGCTCCCCTCACCTCGTCTCCTCTTTGGGCATTCAAACTAGAAGTGACTAGTTTGTCCACATGAATAGAAAACATTCTTACCCACACGATACTCACCCAGATGAAGCTTACGACACTTGTCATAAGGTGGTTTTCCCCTCGCACCTTGGGTCATACTAGCTTGAGATTTGGCACCTTGAACCCTAAAATTCTAGAATCCCTAAGATTTTTTATCATATCTTCTTGGCTGAACGGGCGCACTCACTACAAAAGGTGCATGATAAGATGATCTATTTTGGAAGTTAGACTTGTCGGCCTTATTCTGCCTCTACTGGCTAGACTCATGCCCAGCTGGCTTTTTACTTTCCTGTTTATCTTCTCCTCTCTATCTTCTCCTCTCTATCTTTCCTCTTATCTTCCTCTGTCTGCTGGGCATACACCATGATTCTGGAGATGTCTATTCCAGGGATCAACAAAGATGCCTTACACTATTTTTGCATATGTCTGCCCAGACTAGACACAAACTTCCTCATTCTAGCCCTTATATCTTGGACAATCTCCGGAGAATACCTGGACAACTTAATAAACTTGAGACTATACTCTTTCACTGTCATTCCTCCTAGATTCAAGTTCACGAACTCATCCACCTTCACCTCCCTCAACTCTTCAGGAAAGAAGTGGTCAAGGAAGGTAGTCTCAAACTCCCCCCATGCTGCAGGCTCCACAATCTCACCCCTACTCTCCTCCCACTGGTTGTACTACATATTAGTGATGTCCTTCAATTGGTAGGAAGAAAGCTCCACTCCCTAGATCTTATCAGCATGCATCACTTTTAGGACCTTATACATTTCATCAATGAAGTTCGGTGGGTCCTCCTCAACGTTAGGCCCCATATATACTAGCGGGTTCATCCTCAAGAAGACTCTGAGTCGGGTTGCAGCTGAGGGCTCCTATGAGCTCGAACTAGGAGCTTAAGGACCCCGATTATTACCCTGGGAGGCCACCAACTGAATCAGTATAGTGATAGCTCCCCTAAACTCTACCTCAGTAGTGGGAGCTGGTTGGTGCTTCGTAGAGGGTGCCTATGGGACCTCAGCAGTTCTAGCAGGTCATCCCTATCTCCTAGCCTCTATCTGGACCAGGACCTTAGGTTACGTGTTCTCAGCAGTAGCGGCTACAACATCTCTCTAAGTGGTTGTTCTCCTTTGGCAACATTTTCTATAAACGCATAACATATGAGTTAAAATGGAATTTCCATAAGGTTAAACTCTATAGCATGGATCCAGATCATAGAAGAAGGATAACACTTCCTAATGTCCTATAGCCTCTTGCTTATGAAGTGTGGTATACAACACACCCATAAATAAGAATTTACAAGACACGACTTCATACACTCCCTAGGACACTCCAACTATGTGCTCTAATATCTAGTTTGTCATGCCCCGGAAGGGTACCCTAAATGTAACTGGCATTTGGAGACTATTGCTAGCCCCCAAGCGAACCACATACTCTCGTCTTATTCATTCAATCAACTCATATTGCGGAATATATTAAGTAATTAAAATGGTCTATCAGTGGGCTAAGAAACTATCACAATCACTATCATATGAAGTACGGAGAAATGAGCAATTCAATAATAATAGGGAAATAGGAAAACAATCCCAACATTGACTATCAACTATCCATGTCTATTAAGCCTCTATAACTAAACCTTTAAGAAGGTACTATGATAGGCTATGGCTACTATAGTCAAAGAAAATAACACAAAATAAATAAAAGATAAATATGTCCTCTGAAAGCAAAGGAGGACTTACCACATCCCTATATGGGGATCTGTTAACCTCAACAAGTAGCTTGCTGAAGTCCTTTGTCTATAGAATTTGCATCATAATATGATGCAGCGGCAAAGGGGCACTAGTACATGGAACGTAGTGTATGTAAAACGAGCTAAAGTAAATAGTATACAATATATCACCATCTCATCAATCACTCTTCCTTAACTCAGAGTAAGAAACAGGACTCTGTCACCTCACTATCCATCAAGATATCAAACAATCACATCCACCTTAGAGTACTATCAACGTAAAAACTATTTGGAAGTTTCTATAACTGACAACCACTACCTATGAGTTGGTAATGATACAATGAAGAGATGTTGTTGCCACATCCATCCAGTACCTTGCCGGGGTAAAGGACGAGTCTATCAGGGATCCCAAAGAAGTCTATCAAGTCCTCTATGGGACAAAGGAAAGATATGCTTTTACGGTCCAATCTTCTCATACATTGGCCACATAGTTAATGAGTATATGGGGGACGTATGCTTATCTATTTTGGTGCTAATACTCCTTCCAGGGCTCAACATGCTCATAAGTCTATCAATACATCGAGAATTTCCATCACCTAGCTTCTACAGGCAACAACACTCACCGCATCTCATCATCTATCAACTCAAAGAGTGGAATTATTCCTTCAAAGCTAAGGTTCAAACTTATTTAGATTATAAGAGAACTAATTCCATCAATTTCATTCGTCAATACTATCATCTTGGGACTCAGACCATAATAATCAACATATTCAGATAGCCAAGACTCTAGACATCACCCCTAAGTACATTCTTGAAATCTTTAACAGAGAATTCATGTAGGGTAAGTACATAATCACACAATAAAATATGTAAACAATTAATTTAAAGTATGAATACCATCAATTTAAGATAATATATGCAAATTATAGATAAATTTCAAGAAATGGTTCAAGAATTATAACTCAAGAACTATCAACTATCAATTTACTACATGCATTTGGGCACATGGAAGAACAACTCCATGTTCTAGGTAGCCTTTACATACCTGAGATGAAGATTTTTGTATTCTTCTACAAGAATTTGGACTCAAGCTTTGAACCCCTCAACTCTTTCTTCTTCTTCTCTCAGTTCTCCCATTGAAACTTAGAAAATAATGGGTCTTTGAAACCCTTTGTACGAGTTTAAGACTTAAAAACACATTTTGAAACTTAAAAAGGGGTTAAAAATGACCAAAATACCTTTCCCAAAATCAAAAGAAAAAATGTCAGAAAATTTGTATTAGTTCGCGACGCGCCAGGGGTGCGGACCAGTATAATTCTATTATCATAATTTTTAATTCCCATCGACAAAACGAAAAAAACTAGTATGTGTATCCGCGCGCCCTCTCTGATTCGGCCTAGGGGAGCAAACAGATACTGTTCGGGTGAAAATTAGAGAAATTTTATTTTCACTATAGTTCTCTTAAATTGGGTCGAGACCATTTTTCGACTTGATTTTTTGCACTGATTGCTAATCTGGTCTCAAATTTCCAATCGAAGCTTTGGAAGACGCATTGTGCACACAATTATATTTAAGGGGCATTTCGATAATTTTATGAGGTGTTATAGCTAGCCTTCAAGTGAACCACCTGACCTTATCACATCCATTCAATCATACATCTGCGGAAGATATCAAAATTAGAAATTGAATAAAAGTGGGCTATTCTATCTCATCACATCTAGGTCAGGAATGAAGGCCATAGGCCACAAGACTAGTGATTCACGTCCATCACATAAAATAGAATTAAAAGAACTCATATTAGAATGGGGAAAGGATCCCAACATCATGACATTATCTCTATGTCTATGTCTATGAAGCCTCTAATTCTGTAATGTCTAAGAATGTATCATGACAGGCCATGGCTACCACAAATTTAGAATAACTCAAAACGTAAGAAAAAAAATAAAAGACATCCTCTGAATATAGGGGAGGACTCACCAAGTCATTGGAGATAGAAATCTCTGAACCTCAATGAATGGTATGCTGAAGTCCTCTGTCTACTGAATATGCATCATGAAAAGATGCAACACCAAATGATGTTAGTACGTGGAATGTACGGTATGTAAAAGGGCTAAAAATAAAAAGTATAGATAGAATAATATGGAATAATATCAACTCATCATACATTAATCTCGTCTCAGAATAAGAAATAGACACCTTCACAACAATAAAAAATCAAGACTCTTACCATCACATGGACATCAGAGTACTATCAAGGTGGAACCTATCTGGGAGTTTCTCTAACAGACAATAACCATCATATATGAGCTTGTGATGATACAATGAAATGATGTAGTTGTCATATCCATCCAGTACCTTTTCAGGGTAAAGGACGAGTCTTGTTTGTCAGTAGATCTATAAATCTATCAAGTCCTCTTTTAGGACTGAGAAGACATCCATTTTTCGTAGTCCAATCCTCTCCTAGGCTGGCCACATAGTTAATGAGTGCGAGTGGGACTCACTCCTACTCATTTTAATGCTCAATACTCCTCCTAGGACTCAACATGCTCATAATCCATCAAACATCAAGATTTCTCATCACTCAGTCTCTTTTGGACAAGGAACATCACATATCTCATATATCATTAACAAATGGATTAGGGACAATCTTTCACAATTAAATTCAACCTCGTTAATATTTTAATGACATCACTCTCAACCAATCCCATCAATATCATCATTAATATAGTCAACTCAGGTCCCGGGACACAACATCAAGCACATTCATATCACCAAGGCTCTAGACATCAACCCCTAAGCTCATTATTATAATCTGTAATAAAGAAATCATGTAGAGTTTCACGTACTAATTCAAGAAAGCTATTCAAATAGTAAATTAAGTTTGTGATGATTATCTATTTATCTAGATAGATAGATAGATAGATAGATAGATAGATAGATAGATAGATAGATAGATAGATAGATAGATAGATAGATAGAT
>JAOTQJ010062765.1:0-13677 GCA_025642045.1 Solanum sejunctum | reverse complement strand
AACCAATCCATCCCAAGAATGACATCAAAATCAACTATATCAAACTCAACAAGATCACAAGGTAATATTTTATGCAAGATGCAAAAGGGATAATTTCTATAGACATTTCTAGCAATGAAAGATGAACCAATAGGAGTAGACACCTCATAAGACTCACACAATAATTCGGGCTCAACCTAAAACTTTTTACCAACAAGAGGAGTCATAAAAAAAGAGTGGCACCTAGATCTATCAATGTATACACATCAAAATCAGAAGAGTTTAACATACCGGTAATATCATCAGGCGCCTGATCTGCTCCTTGCCTCCCACGAAGAGCATAAAACTGATTGTGCCTTAGGGCACTACCTTGTTGACCATATCTCCCCAAAGGAACCACATTAGCACCCTAGCCTTGCAGACGAACACCCTTACCATTGTTGTGATTTCGAGAGCAATCCATTGCCTTATGCCCCATTTTCCCATAACCATAACAAGCACCGGTATACCTCAAGCACGGGCTACCATGACCCTTATCATATTTTTCACACCTAGCATTACGCACCACACTACCATCACCTTGGGCCCTTGGGTAGTCATTGGCAAGCCTTCCATTAGTATCATTGGAGGACCCTTGGCCTTAAAGAATTCGGCTAACCTTCGAACATTAGAACCTACCATTAAAATGTGCCTTCTTGGCCTCACTACCCTTTTCTTTCTTTAATTTCTCCCCCTCCAACTGTTCAACCTAAGTCTTCAAATGGGACAAAAACATGTCGTTAATCAACATAGCGCTATGACATTCTTCACTTACCAAATAGGAAACACCCATCACAAATTTATTCATTCTAGACCTTAAGTCGGCAATTAAGTACGGAGCATATTTTGAGAGTTGGTTTAACTTGATGGCATACTCCCTCACACTCATAAATCTTGTTTTATGTTTATGAACTCCACCAATTTAGCTTCCCTAAGATCAAGAGGAAAGAACCAGTTGAGGAAAGCCGCCTTAAACTCCTCCTGTAGAATCACATGGTTGTTCCCCTTCTGCTCTTTCCATTAAATGTACCAAATTTAAGCCACCCCCTTGAGTTAGTAAGCCAAAACTTCTGCCTTTTCTTTTGACCTCACACCTATAATGGGCAGCACCTTTTATACCTCATCGATAAGCTCTTGAGGGTGCTCATTTACCTTAGACCCCTTGAAGTCTGATGGGTTCATCCTCATAAAATCTCTCACAGGAGATGCCAGAGTAGGAGCATAAGGGGCTTGGGCCCCTTGGATAGATTGATTAGCCACAACTTAAGCTAGCAAAGTGAGAGCACCTCGGAGCTCACCATGAGCTAGTTGTTCCTCGGGTGTACAGGCTCTTCTTCCTCTTATGTTAGGCATGATCTAGTATAGCAAAGAATAATCATTAGGGGGAAATCTTAATTTAACTTCTATAGCATGGCATAGAGTAAATAGAAGGGACACCTTTCCTAAAAATGCCTCATAGCCTTTTACTCGTAGTTGTGGTGCACAACACAACCATGAATAAGACTTTAATTAACATGACATGTTGGATGTCGAGGGCCATTGACAATCTTATGCTATGATACCAAGTTTGTCATGATCAAAACCAAGGACCTAGACGTGACATGATGTATGGGGAACTCGAAGGGACCCCAAGCAAGCCTCTTAGAATATCATTACACATCCATGGTCAGGGAACCAATAAAATAAGAAAAACAGAAAGCAAATAGGGATAATCGAGGCTAAGGGACATCTTTCATATCATATACATCGAGGGACAAGAGAGAGTTAAAACTCGTAGCATTTTACAAAGCATATACAACAACAACACTAACCATAGAACTTAGTAGGGGCTAACACAAACAACCGCACTCACCCTCATAGTCAATATGCAATAAAAGGAAAGAGAGTCTTTATACATAGCATAAGATATTGTCACTGAAGTTGAGGACTCACCACTTGCTATGTAGAGAATTTGTACTAGCCACGTCGATGAGAAGGATGATCAACTAGGGCTCTGGTTCCTACATGGTGATATCACATAGGCAAAAGTATGTGTTAGCATGTTTGAATGTACTAAGTATGTAAGATGCAATGCAACAGTAGATAGGCAACATAGTAAAAATGCATAATTCGGCAATAGATGAACATATAACAATATGATATACATGAATTATACTAGAGTTAAATATGCTTACAAAGAACATATTACAAGTGAAGAAGGTGACCACCATTAGATATCCAAGCCCCACTTCCTCCTTGGTGAGGTAATTGAGGTATATACCTTCCAAATGTGGTAGCACGAGCCTACCTCCCCCCGATATATGCAAATGTGGTATATACCCTCTCAATGTGGTAGCACAGGTTACAACCCCCCGAGCTAGGAAAGTGAGGTATATATCCCTCAACAAAGGTAGCATGGGCCTACCACCCCTAAGCTAGGCAATTGAGGTATATATCCCTCAGTATGATAGTTCAGGGTTACTACACCTTGAACTAGGCAATTAACTATTATTACAATAGAAACTTTTCATGAAAACATTACATTTATACCCTCCTTTCGTCGTCATAAAGTCATACAAATCATAGGTCATGCAATAAATCATAAATGGCTCAAGAACCCTAAACTGGACATTTTATCAAACACTTGGTCGGTGCATAATGCTAGTGTAAAACCATGCAATTCAAGAGTAAAATCATGCAAAAAAATCTGAACTAAATCATCCCACCCATACTTGGTAACCTTATCATACATATGCATCAAAACCTGTATTTTAGGTAAAACAAAAGCTTGGGCACCTTGGATGAAAGGACCTAATGGTTGAAACGCACATACCTTGACCTTGGAGAATTTTTGATGAAGATTGGAATTGGAGACTTGAACCTTAGGTGAAATCCTTATGATCTGGATGAGTTTTGGGACTTGAAATTTGAGGTGAAATATTTGTCTAAGTGTTTGGGAGAGTATTGGGGAATGTCTTGTATGATATGAAGGTGAAACATCTCTAAGTATAGGTATTTTTATGCATGGTAGGACTTTGGCCCAAGGCCCCAAAGCATTAGGCCAAAATGAGAAAACTTGCAACAAAATACACTGCTCCACGACGGTGGCGCATCGTAGAGCCAATGCGGACTTCGACTGTTTTGCACAAATTTAGGAAAATCAAATTTTTCTATGGTTTCTCTGAAATTGGGGTTAGACCCACTCCCCACAAAATTTCCCCCCTAATCAATAATATGAATTTGAATTTTTGAAATCACGCATGGATTTTGAGATGTATGAAAATTACGAATTCGGGAACTTTCGAGGCACATTTTCTGGCACTTTATGGGATTATTTCAATCCACTTGCAGCTAAAGGAGCTAGTCCTTGAGGCGATTCACTTTTGCCTGAGAACAACTTATCTTGATGGTCTCCAACCAAGGCCTGAAGGTGAGCATGCTTAGCTTGAGCCTCCCGAAGTTCCCTTAGGATTTGAGTGATTATGCCAATGGACTTCGAATAAGCAGGTGCAATAGCAGCAATGGTAGGAGGAGCACACTAGTTTTTGATGATGGTGTGGCAAGCAATCATATCCTTCTTCGTCAAATCCCTCCCTACCCCTAGAGGAACCTAAAATGCATTGAAGACATGGGTCAGCCAGTTGCTATAAGCAATCTATTGGGGACCTTATTCTGAATCAATAATGCGCCCCATATGGCAGAGGATGAGGGTAGGACAATCTATAGGCTCTTGCAGGTTGATAGCATAGGCGATCTCTATATCGTGAAAGGTATCCTCATGCCTACGCTCTCCCTATGGCAGCACCTCTGTGTGCACCACCTCGAACAACAGCTTCAGAAAAGGTGGCACCTCCGCCTTGTACACCTACCTAGGCACATTTATAACCTGCCCATCAGTGAACTTTGAGGTTAAAACACGACCAGCATCCTCCAACCTTATGTACTCAGCCAGCCCCACCGATAGAATTTATAGAATCTTCCTAAATTCTCCTTATCAAAAACAATATCTACCCTATGCACCCGCAAAGTAGCCACATCCCCCTTTATGAATGCCAGATTCTCATAGAATTCCTCCAAATCAGACTCAAAAATAGGGGTTTCAATATCAAAAAATAGATTAAGCCAACCCTAAGATGCTAATTTTGCGCACAATTGTTCAATCACAGGATATGTGCGAACCTCATAATGGATAACTCTACCCCAAAGCATAGCCTTAGAGCTAAGATAGAGGTACATCCCTACTAGATTGAAATTCTCCACATTTTTTTCACACATGGTGGAGTAGGAGGGCCAGAGGGTGAACCAAGTGCAGGTGTCCCTTCAGTAGAGGAAAAGACACGAACAGGCGACGAACGGGAGACAAAGGACTTACCAAAGCCAGCCTTCTTACATTGGAAGAGGGGCCAGCTAAGTCAAACACGTGCCATTTGTTCTAGTGATAGGACCATGAGTATGAGAAGTAGTAGGCGGCGGAGAGAAAAAGAAGGGGCTTGGCTGCAGAGGAGACCTCAGCGGACTTGAGTCAAGGGGATATCATCGTGAGAGTCTGAATGCATTAATGTAAATGCAGGAATCGCTTGAGCAGGAGCATCTAAAGAAAGAGGGGATCCATGAGCAAGCAACATGACCCAAAATTGGGGTGTGGCAGTGGAGGAGGACAAATAGGATAGTTTGTCAATAAGGCATCGATGGGAGGGACTGGACTCCAAAATAGGTAGGTCGACAAACATTCGATAGGGTTTGGACAATGAAAGGTGAGGCTGATAGTAGAGCAAATTTGGAGATGAAAACGGAGAAAAATGAGAGGGCCCTCAGTGGTGTCCAGTGGTAGGGACGGAGGTGGTGACTGAGTATGGGCAGAGGGAGAAAAGGGAAGTTCCCCCTACGAGGACTCCTGTAATAGGATGCCAAAGTGGTATTTGAGTCAGTGTCATAGTAGGAGACAAGGAATACCATGGATCATTGCTAGTTTTATTAGAGAAGGGGTATGCTTTTCTTGTGTGAAAAAGAAGAGAAAATGGAAGACCAATTTTGGTCACACAAGTAGGTATATTAAAGGGTGTATGAGGAGTTGAAAAAGGCGTCGAAATATGATTGAAAAGACATGCTCTGACAAATTTCAATCCATGTGGATATTAATATCCCAAGAGATGGTGATAATTGGCCTTTTGAAGCAAGAACTCTTCTCACCAAAGTGATGAATAGATAGAGAGAACCATGTACAGGAACCAACTACAAACAACTTTTCACAAGACATGTATTCATTCAAGTAGCGGAAGTTATGAGTCAAGGATGTACTTGTTAGATTAGCATGTGAGAACCAGTTCCCCCTTACTTGTTGAATTACTCCAGCATCAGACACTAAGGGTAATATTAGCAGTTCCTAGTGTAGGAGTCTAGGCGCATATATCTGAAAAAGATACCGCATATTAGTTCAAGTCAGTAATTCTATATAGTAATTAAAGTGCAAATTGGGAAGCAAGAAGAGAGTGTTCAGAGTCCCTAATTAGCCCAGATAGAGTCGATTGTACTCAAAATGCTCCTAACTTAGAGCCTTGATAAAGATGTCAGCAACCTGGTCCTTGGTTTTGCAGAATACTATTTCAATAAAGCCCTTGTCAACATTATCCCTCAATAAGTGGTGCCTCACATAAATATGCTTAGTGAGCTTGTCTTGGACTGAGTTCTTTGTGATGTTCACTACACTTGTGTTATCACACATGATAGGGATATGGTTAACCTTTATCCCAAAGTCAATAGGTTATTGTTTGATCCAGAGAAGCTGAGTACAATAGGAGGCTGCAGCAACATATTCAGCCTTAACAATTGATAGAGCAATAAAATTTTATTTCTTGGTAGCCTAGGAGACTAGACAATGTCCTAAGAAGTGTGCCATTCCTGAGGTGCTCTTCCTATATACCAAGTATCTAGCATAATCAACATCTGCAAAACCCACTAGTTCGAATGAAAAACTAACAGGGTACTAGAGAACTAGGTCAATGGATCCCTTCAGGTAGAACAGAATTCATTTGACAACTTTGAGATGTGATCCCTTGTGTTTTGATTAGAACCTTGCACATATGCACACATTGAACATGATATCCAGTCTACTAGCTATCAAGCATAAAAGTGACCCTATTATTCCTCTATACTTTATTTCGTCAACTCCAAACTCTGCATCATCTTTGTCAAGATTTGTGGTGGTTACCATAGGTGTGTCAATAAATTTGGCATCCGGCATCCTAAACTTAGTGATCAACTCCTTGATATACTTTTGTTGATGAATAGATATACTAGCTTATAATGTATTTGAAAACCTAGAAATAAATTCAGTTCCCCTATCATGGTTATCTCAAACTCAGTTCCCATGAGCTTTGCGAATTCTCCCAATAGAGTTGCTTTCATTCCTCAAAAGATGATGTCGTCAACATAGACCTGGACAATAAGGACATAGGTACCCTTTTTTCTCAAGAACAGAGTATTGTCACTCTTTCCTTATGAGTATCCATAACTTAAGAGAAAGCTAGAGAGTCGATCATACTAGGCTCGAGGGGCCTATTTCAGTCCATATAGAGATTTGTCTAGCTTATACACATAGTTTTGATATTCATGGTCTTCGAAAATAGGGGGTTGCCTTACATAGACTTCTTTCTTTAGATACCCATTGAGAAATACACTTTTAACATCTAGCTAATACAACTTGAACTCCATGTGAGTAACAAAGTTTATGAGCATGCCTCAACGCCTGCAACTGGGGCAAATGTTTTATCATAGTCAGTTCCTTCCTCTAATTCTACCCTTGAACCACTAGTATAGCCTTATTTTAGGTGGCCATGCATTGTTCATCCAGCTTGTTCCTTAAAACCCATTTCGTTTTGATGATGGTTTAATGTTTAGGAGGAGGAACGAGGTGCAATACCTTGCTCCGCTCAAACTGTAGGAGTTCTTCCTGCATGGCTTATATCCATTCTTCATTTAGCACTACCTCTTTGACATTTTTTAGTTCAACTGGAGAGACATATGCAGAGAAGGCACATATTTTTCCAGCTTTGACCTAGTAGTGATTCTTGAGTCCAAAGGATTCAACAGATTCTCAAGAGAGTGTGAGCTTTTGTGCTTCCACTTATGCCTCAGATCCTCTAGTGCTGGATTATTGCTCGTGATTCTTAAGGGACAAGCATTGTCAAAGTGAGATGTGCCAGATGATCCATATCTATTGGGAGAATTACCTTCATGTGATTCCTCTCTCTCTAGATTTCTATGTATTGGAGGACCTAGTTTACTGGACGGTACCTAGTCATCTTAATCATCCAAATCCTTCCTATAGTCAGTTACTTTTGGCTCATTCATATAATCCAGCACATCTTTCTCAGCCAGACAATTAGCCTTATCAAATATAACATGTGGACTTTCTTCAACACATCTAGTCTATTTATTGAACACCTTGTAATCTTTACACTCAGAGGAGTACCCAATGAATATTCCCTTGTTACTCTTGGCATCAAACTTCCCTAGAGCTTCCTTTCCATTGTTAGGTACATATTAACATAACCAAAGGAGCGTAGATGAGCTAGATTCAACTTTTTTCCCCTTAATAGTTCATAGAGGGTTTTGTTCCCAATGGGCCTAATCATGCAACTGCTGATGAAATAGCAGGCGGTGTTCACCGCTTCAGCCCAAAAGCTCTGTGGAAGGTTGCTGGCTATCAGCATGGTTCTCACTATATCCTCAAGGGTTTTGTTCTTCCTTTTCACAACCCCATTTTATTGTGGAGTTCTAGTTGCAGACAAAGTGTGTGTCACTTCGTTTTCAGCATAGAACATGAGAAATTTAGAGTTATCAAATTTTGTACCATGGTCTGTTCTCAATCTCATCAAATGATAATTTAGACTCTTTTGCATGATTTTAGCAAACAAAACAAGAACATCAAATGTTTTATCCTTGTACATTATAAAGAATAACTTTATAAACCTTGAGTAGTCATCTACAAGAGCAAACACATACTTGTTTCCTCTGTTTCTTTAGACTCTCTAGGGCCATAGAGATCCATGTGACCATGTTCCAGAGGCTTATTAATGCTAACTAGTCCCACTGATAGAAAAATGCTCCTAATATGTTTAACTTGAGCACTTACACACTTGATCTTCAGTAATCTTTCCCTTAGGCAATCCCAAAACCAGCTCTTTTGAGATACGTTTGTTGATTGTAGAAAAGCTGGCATATCCTAGTCTTTGTGCCGTAGTGATTATTCATTGCTTATGGAGCTCAAACACATCAACTCAGGCTGACCAAGTCCATTGATGTCTACCTTATACACATTTTTGTGTCTCTTCCCCTTGAGTATGAGCCTTTTGGAGACAACATTTTTCACTTTGCATTCCGAGGCTGTGAAGAGTACATTGTTTCCTTTGTCACACATATGAGAGACACCCAGTAGATTATGTTTCCATCCCTCTACATAGTACATATTATCTATACATTAAAACATAGATGGTCCCACCTTTCCAATAACTTTGATTTCGCCTTATTTTCCATTTTCAATGCCAATATTCCCGCCTTAGAAGTCACTCTGTAGAAGGAGAAGTTGTGTTTGTCTCCTATCATGTATCTACAGCATGCACTGTGTAAGTACCACTACTTCTATTTTCCTTCTACTAATTGTTGCACAATTAACAAGGGTAAGATCTAGGTACCCAGATCCACTTAGGTCCCTTTTGATTGTAAAAAGGGTGATTATGATCCCTTTTTGCCCAGCCAGGAAGTTCCTTCTTAACCTTTTTAGTTCTGATGGTTCTAGAAGGATATCTACTTTCATTATTAGACCTGCTAAAGCTAGGTGGATATATTCTCCCTGACCATTACTTGTTAGCTCTAGGAGGATATTTTCTTTCTATTTTGTTTCTAATATCTACGAGGATGACTTAGCCCTGTTCTCCTCCTCTATCGACCCTTTTCATAGTTCATGTTGATGAAGGAGATACTGCTATCAAGTGCCTCTGAGTTTTTATTGTAGTTATCTGTAAAATGATCGGTCTTGCCACACAAGGTCCAACAGACTCCATGGTCTATTGTACAATCCTTAGGTTCCTTGATCTTGAACCCGATCCCATACTTGGTGGTGGACTGACCTTGCTACATCTCAACAAGCATTACAGAGGACTCAGACAACTTCATATTATGCTCTAATTTAGTTTTGGTCCTGTCGAATCCTTTTAGAATGACTTCATTTTTATTAGACATGATCCCAAGCTTATCCCCCAAATTTTTTTACCTTTCTTTCCAAGTCTGGTTGGGCCTGACTCATAACATTTTTCTCCTTTCCAGAGGACTTAAGACTGTCAAGGTCAACATTCTCAGTTCTCAGCAGAGCATAGTCCTCTAGAAGAAGGTCCATAGAGTCACAAACAGTCAGATAAGCCTCAATTAGAACCTGTGACAAGGACTCAAGCTTCTTCTTAGAATACAAATAAAAATTAGCTTTAGCTTGTTCAAAACTTACCTTGGTGTCTAATAGTGTATTATCCTAGTAATGAGAACCTGCACCCACCATTAGCGCTAGATTTCCTTGCTTCTTGTCAGACTTGTTATCTTTGAGATCAGTTACTACAAGTCACTTGTTCCGTGCTACTTTCATCGTCAGATTCATCTATAGCAATAAAAGTAAGGAAATTGTACTTCTTGAGTTACTCAACAACCATGAGAGATTGGTTTTCAGGTGCTTGACTATCAGATTCCTCACTAGTGTTACTAGCCAGTGGAGCTAAGGCTCTTTACATTGAAAGATCCACTTCTTGATTTGCTATCCTCCTATCCTTCCAAACATATGGCTCAGCGCAAGTTTCCTTTAGCTTTTTCTAGGACATTCTTCTTATAATCAAGTACCTAGAGGGGATAAAACATGATAGAGCGATCTGGACTTCCACATTTCTCACATAGTTGTTTTTCTATCAAATCTTTCTCAATTGTTCAAATATGGGGGCTTTCTTTGTCCACTAGTTGCCAATGACAACCCAAGGAACCAAGAGGGTGGTGGTGTTATGCCTAGACCCATGTGTCCAAAGTGTAGTAGGGGGCATGGTAGCCCATGCTTAAGGGATACCATTGCTTATTTTGTTTGTGTCGAAGTAGGCGACAAGATGATTGATTATCCACGAAATCGCAACAAGGGTAAGGATGTTCGTCCTCAAGGATGGGGTACTAATGCAGTTCCTTTTGGAAGAGGAGGTCAACAAGGGCGTGCCCTAAGACACAATAAGTTTTATGCTCTATAAGGGAGGCAAGGGGTTGATGAGGTGCCCGATATCATTATTGGTATGTTAAAAGTCTTTGATTTTGATGTTTATGCATTAATAGTCCTGGGTGCCACTCTTTCTTTTATTACTACTTTTATTGGCAAAAAGTTTCATGTTGAGCCCGAATTGTTGTGTGAGTCTTATTAGGGTGTCTACTCCCATTGGTGCATCTATTGTTGCTAGAAATGTCTAAAGAAATTATTCCGTTTTCATCTTGCATAAAATATTATCTTATGATCTTGTTGAGTTTGATATGGTTAATTTTGATATTATTCTTGGGATGGATTAGTTTCACACATATTATGCCTTTATTGATTGTAGAACCCTTAGAGTCAACTTCCAATTCCCAAATAAACCCGTCCTTGAGTGGGAGAGTCATGATGTAGTGGTCAAGGGTAGGTCGATGGAGTACAAACCACCCTCCAACAAGGTTAATGGGTACCAACCTCCTATAGGGTTACCCGAGCGTACCACCCCCCGAGCTAGGTGATTGAGGTACAGACCCCTCAATAGGTTACTCTGGCCTACACCCCCCCAAGCAAGGCTTTTTCATCCCCAAAACTAAAGAGATAGTTATACACATTCCTCCCATCATCATATAGCCATCATAGCCATACATTCTTCTCATCATTATATAATCATCGTATACACACCTTTCGTCATCATATAGTCATCATATGTAAACATTACTTTCATCATCATCTCATCATCATTTCATCATCATATAGTTATTCAACTCCTAAGACATGCATTGAACCTTTATCTCTCAAGAACCCATAACCAGATATTTTATCAATTACTTAGAGGGTGTGTAGTGTTAATGTGAAACCATGCAATTCAAGAGTGAATCAAGCTAGAAAATTCAAAGTAAAACCTTCAGTAGATACTTGGTAACACCCTTAAGCATATACTTCAAAACCCTTCGTCAAATCTTAAATGGATCTTAGATTTATAGCTCAAAAAATAGTAAAACAGTCAGAATTTCATAAACCCCAACATAGTGTGCAGTGATTTTCATAATCAATAAGACCCATTTGTAAATCAACTTTGAATCATGTAATTTTTTAAGAAAATAAAGCTTGTGCATCATGGATGAAAGGAAACCATAAAAGAAACCCACATACCTTAGCTTTGAAGATGACCTTGACAAAGATTGTAGTTGGAGACTTGAAGCTTGAGTACAAACCTTAAGATTAGGAAAGGGTTTTAACTCTTGAGTTTAGGAGACTAAATATTAGCTAAGTGTTTGAGTGAGTGTTGGAGAATATTTAGGATGATGTGAGGGTGAAACATGGCTAAGTATAGGTATTTTTCTGAATGAGAACACTTAGTCCCAAGACCCAAAAGTCGTGGACCGCAAGAAAAATAACTGGGCAAAATTTACACAGGTTTGTGTCATGGACCTATCGCAAAAATCAAATTTCTTTATCTGTGCTCCCTGGTCGCGTCGTGCCAGGGGCGTGCAAACCTCACTAGAATTCGTCACTTGGAAAAGTGAAATTTCTAATCATTTACTCTTAGTTAGGGGTTAGAACCATCTTTCCATCAAAATGATCCCCTGAACAAAAATATGAAGTCGGATTATTGATATCACACACGAATTTTGAGATATATGGAAATTATGATTCCAGGCACTTTCGAGGCACATTATCTGACACTTTTTGGGGTCGTTTTAATATCTCCCCCTTGGAAATATTCATACTCGAATGTCAAAGAAATGTGTATGAGATACAGAAATATGATAATTTCAGCCCACATAGAGATGCAACAAAGCACTTAAACATCATTTCAAAAATCTCATCATAAATGTAAAATCATCATAAACTTGTCAATTTTAAAACATAAACATATGCAATGACATGAGGGATGAGCTTAAGACTTGAGATCATATAAAGGACTTAGATCAATACCTTAGACTTGAGCAGAGTGGAAAAGGTAAGGATATCACTTTTGCATGTCCACTTTGGCCTCTCAAGTAGCACTCTCAACTTGTTGATTCCTCCAAAGGACCTTGACGGAAGCTACCTCTTTGTTCCTCAATCTGTTCACTTGTCTCTCCAAAATCTAAACTAGATCCTTCTTCATATGTCAAATTATCTTCAACGACACCCACAACATCAATAGGCACAATGGCATTCAAATCACCTATACATTTCCTCAACATGGATATATGGAACATCGGATGAAGCAAATCAATTACACTAGGTAATCTCAACACATAAGTTGCCTGGCCAACCCTCCTCATGACCTCGTAAGGACCAACATATCTTGGAGTCAACTTACCTTTTATACCAAAATGAACCACACCATTCATGGGTGAAACATTTAGGTAGACCCAATTACCAACTTTGAATTCAAGGTCTCTTATTCTCACATCGGCATGGGATTTATGACTACATCGGGCCATCTTTAACCTCTCCCTAATCATCCTAACATTCCCAAAAGCCTCCATAATAGTATTTGGTCCCAAAACAGCTACCTCACCAACCTCAACCCAACTAATTGGTAATCTACAACATCTCCTATATAGAGAATCAAAAGGAGCCATACCAATGCTAGAACAATAGCTATTGTTGTAGGCAAACTCAATCAACAGAAGATGATCATCCTAACTACCCTTAAGATCCAACACACATGCTTTAAGCATATCCTCAAGGGTTCGTGTGATCCTTTCAGCTTTGTCATCCATTTGTGGATGGAAGGTCGTAGAAACCTTAACTCTAGTACCAAGACCCCTTTAGAAGGACCTCCTAATATGTGAAGTAAATTGAGCACCACGATTCGATATGATGGATAAAGAAACCCCATGCAACCTTATCAATTCATGAATATACAATCTTGCATGATCTTCAGCTCCATATGTGGTCTTAACCGATAGAAAATGAGCCCATTTTTTCATCCTATCAAGCATAACCCAAGTGGAATCAAAACCATTTCTAAACTTGGGCAACCCAACCACAAAATCTATATGTATCTCTTCCCACTTCCAAGTAGGAACCTCAATGTTTTGGGTTAGGCCATCTAGCTTTTGATGTTTGGCTTTGACTTGTTGACAACTATGACAACCATAAATGAATTTAGCAATGTCCCTCTTCATGCCTCCCCACCAATACACATCTCTCAAATCTCTATAAATTTTGGTGCAATAGTGGTGGATAGAATAAGAATAATTTTGGGCCTCACCAAGGATTTTCTTCCTCAAACCATCAACACAAGGAACACACAACCTACCTTAGTACCTAAGGGCACCATCTTCCCCTTGGGAGAAAACCTCCACCTTACCCTCTTACACCAAGGCCTTCAATTCCAAAAATGTAACACCCCACATTTTACATGTACTAATACTATATAAATAAATCATGTTATGCTTTGGTCAAATTAGCATCAA
>JAOTQJ010062744.1:0-13678 GCA_025642045.1 Solanum sejunctum | reverse complement strand
CCCTGTGCTAGGAAACTAAGGTACAAAGCCCTCGATATGGTTAATAAGGTACCAACCACTCAATATGGTTATATGAGCCTATCACCCCCATCCTAGGCAACCAAGGTACCAAACCCATGATATGGTTATACGGGCCTACTATCCCCCATACTAGGCAACTAAGGTACTAACCCCTCAATGTGATTATACGGACCCCTTATACTAGCAACCAAGGTACCCACCCCTCTATGTGGTTACCTAGGCCTACAACCCCCAAACTAGGCTTGGTTATCTCATGACACTATGGAGGTTCATCATAAAATTAACATATATACAATATACTTTCATCATCAAAAAGTTATATATCTAATATGCCAAGCATTAGGCCTTCAACAACTCAACAATCATAATTCGGGCATTTTATCAAACACTTTGTGGGTGTGCAATGCTAATGTAAAACCATGCAATTAAATAGTGAAATCATGAAAGAAATATTAAAGTAAATCATTTTACCAATACTTGGTAACACTATCATAAAATATACATCAAAATCCCTCATCAAATCTCAAGTTAGATCCAAGATTCATAACTCAAAACATGATAAAATAGTCATTTTTACAAAACCCCATCATAGTTTATAGTCAAATTCATAGTAATAAACCTGCATGTAAAATCAACTCAAAAATATATAAATTATATGAAATGAAAGCTGGGCACCATGGGTGAAAGGGCTCAATGATTGAAACCCACAAAGCTTGACTTTGGAGAATAACTTGATGAAGATTGAAGGTGGAGAGTTGAAGTTTGAGTGAAATTCTTAGATCCGGATGAGTTTTGGGACTTGAGTTTTAGGATGAAATATGAGTCTAAGTATTTGAGTGAGTATTGAGGAATATCTTGAGTGATATGAGGGTGAAATAAGAGTAAGGATTTTCTTGCATGGGAGCACTTAGGCCCAAGACTTAAAAGCCTTAGACCAAAGTGAAAACTGGCAATGGGACAACTTTCATATCACAAAGATCAAGAGTCAAGAGAGAGTCAAAGCTCATATCATCATACATAACATGTCCAATAACACCTCTAATCATAGAACTTAGCGGGGTCCAAGACAAGCAATTGAGCTCACCCTTATAGTAAAAATATACAATAAAGAAAGAGATTCATAACATGGGAATATAGACTTTGTCCTCGGAATGGAGGACTTACCAACTAGATTGAGAGAGATACCGTAATAGCCACATGGAGGGAGATGATCAAGTGGAGCTCCAGTTCCTACATGGTGACATCATGTAAGCATAGAGTATCCGTTAGTATGTTTGAATGTACTAGGTATGCAAGATGCAATGCAACAAGAGATAGACATCATAATCAAAATACATAATAGTAAGCAATGAATAGCATAATAACAATTTGGTATGTATGATGAACGCTCAAGTAAAACATGCTTACATGGAATATAATACATGTGTAAAAAGAGACCATCATTACAGAACCCATAGGTTATCAAGGTACAAACCCTTTGGTTGGTTGGTGGATCATCGTGCCCTACCATACATGGTGATTGAGGAACTAACCCCTGAACCTGGTTACCAAGGTATAGACCCCTTGATTGGTTGGTGGATAGTCATACCCTACCACACGTGGTGATTAAGGTACTAACCCTTCAACCCAGGTATTTAGGCTTAAATCCTTGATTAGTATCAAGGTACAAACCCCTCGACATGGTTAACCAGGCTCTTAACCTCCCGAGTAAGGCATGGTCACTTTCCATCACTATATAGGATAATATCATATACATGCATTTCTTTCATCATCATAAAGTCATTCAACTCATAAGACATGCGTTGGACCTTTAATTCTTCAATATATATTAACTGAACATTTTATCAAACACATGGTGGGTGTGTAGTGCTAGTGTACAACCATGCAATTCAAGAGTCGAATCATGCTAGAAAATTCAGTGTAAAACCATCAATAAATACTTGTTAATACCCTCAAAAGCAATATACATCAAAACTCTGCATCAAATCTCATAATAGATCTCAGATCATAGATCAAAACATTTTAAAACAATCATAATTTTATGAAACCCCAATATAGTGTATAGTGAAATTCATAATAAGTAAGACCTATGAGTAAATCAATTTTGAATCATGCAATTTTAGGTAAAAGAAAGCTTGGGCATCATGGGTTAAAGGAACCCATCAAAGAAACCTACATACCTTGATTTTGGAGAATCCTTGAAGAAGATTGGAAATAGAGACTTGAACCTTGAATGAAAATCTTAAGATCCGAATGAGTTTTGGGACGTAAAATTTGGAGCGAAATATTTGTCTAAGTGTTTGAGTGAATATTGGGGAATGTCTTGAATCATATGATGGTGACATAAGGCTAAGTATAAGTATTTTCATGCATGGGAACACTTAGGCCCAAGATCCAAAAGTCTTAGAACGAGATAGAAAAATAGTGTATAAAAATACACAGTAGTGCGCCATTGGCGCATTGCGCCAGGGGTACAGATGCACACTGGAAATCGCATTTTTGCGATTTTTAAATTTTGCTAGGGTTGCTCTTAAATCGGGGTTAGACCCATTTCCCACTCAATTTAACCATCCGAACAAGAATATAAAGTCATATTTTTATATCACGCACAGATTTTGAGATATATGAAAATTACTTAAACAACCCCAAAAAGTTCCTGAAAACGTGCCTCAGAAGTAACCGGAAACTTATTTTCCATATATATAAAAATTCATTTGGAATTTTGAAAATCTAGCTTCACATTCTGATTCAGGGGATCCAAATTAGTGTGACAAGGGTCTAACCTTAATTTTAAAGTAAAGGAATTGAATTATGAAATTTGCACTTGGTGCAATTTTCAGAGGCCGTACGCAATCTCTCTGCGAGCGTAGAGGTTGTTTTCCTGTACTGTCTTTTCCTAGTTCGCTCAGATTTTTTTAAGTGTTGGACCTAAGTTTTTTCTAACGTATTTTCACCTATACTTAGCCTTATTTCACCCTCATATCACCCCAAAACATTTTCCAATATTTTTCCAAATACTTAGACTCATTTCCAACCCTAAATTCAAGTCCCAAACTCAAGGCCAATCTCAACGATTTTTTCAAAGATCTCACCCAAGCTTTAAATCCCCATTAAAGTCTTCTTCATGAACTTCACAAAAGCTAAGGTATGTGGTGTTGAACCATGGAGTCCTTCCACCCATCGTGCCTAAACCCTTTTATTAATTAATAATGCATGATTTAGAGTTATTTTATATGTGGGTCTTGAATATTAGAGAAATTTACTGCACAGTAATTTTAATATATGAAAGTATAGTTGTTTAAGCATGTTTTAAGCTTCAAATCTTGAATCTAATGTTGAAATTAATAAGGGGTTTTGATATGAATGTCTTGGGGGTGTTGCAAGGTGTTGCTTAAAGGTTTTACTACTGATTTTCCTGTATAATTTCATCTCTAAATTGCATGCTTTTTACCCCCATTACACACTCCCAAGGTGTTTGACAAAATGTCCGGTTATGGTTTCTTGAGGAATTGAAGGTCCAAAGCATGATACATGATATGAATGATGTTATGATGATGAAATGAGCTTCTATATACGTTTATTCCTACATGAGATATTACACTAGAGCCTATGATGAATCCTATATAAAGTGTTGCATAGACCATGCCTGATCCGAGGAAAAAAGAGCCCTGATAACCATACGAGGGGTGTATACTTCGTCACCATGAATATTTGGGGTATGACCATCATCAACAATGCGAGGGGTCATTTCACTTGACTCATAGAACATGTAATTAACTTGAGAATTCTTGACATGACATTTTATCAAACACTTGGTGGGTGTGTAATACTTGTTCAAAATCATGCAATTCAAGAGTGAAATCATGTGAGAAAACTCATTGAAAATCAGCTCACCAACATATTGCAAAACCCTCATGTGAGATACCTTGAAATCCATAATTAAATCTCATAATAGATCATAGTTTCATAGCTCAAAACATACATCGTCCCAATAGACAAACCAACTCATAGTATAAGCTTGAGATAGATAGACATTCATTTTTAATCAACATTTCATAAAACCCCAACATATTTCATGCTTATAATCCATAATATAAGATACCCGTAGATAATATAACTTGAAAATATGCAATTTTCATAAGCTAGGAAGATTCGGCACCATGGGTGGAAGGACTCAATGGTAGAAACCCATATATCTTAGATTTGGATTTTCTTGGTATAGACTTGAAGGAAACTTGATACTTGAAAGGGAGTTCTTGAGATCCAGAATTGAGCTTGGGACACTTGAATTTTGAATGAAATATTTGATTAAGTGTTACAGAGGATTTTGAGAGTGTTTTGAGTGATATAGAGTTGAAAAATGGCTAAGAATAGGTGTTTTTATGCATAGGTGAGCATGGGGCCAAGACCCCAAGGGCCTTTGCCCGAAACAAAAATTTTACGAAAATTTAACACTGGTCACGGCCAAGGAGCCGATCGCTACTGGAATTCAAAATTTTCAAAAATCCTTTTTTTTGCTACGAGTCCTCTAAAATCGGGGTTATACCCATTTTTCACTCAATTTTGCCCCTGATCCAGAATACGAAGTCGAATTTTTGATATCATGCATGGATTTTGGGATATATAGAAATTACTATTATGGGCATTTCCAAGACACATTTTGGGGCGTTTCATATTTGGTAATTTTTCATGGTCTTTTCGGAGTAGATTGACATGACTTTTTATAAGTAGCTTGAGCATGTATTTGTACTTTTTCAGTGGTTCCTTTATCTTATCTTTCGTGTTTTTTACATATATTTAAAAACTATAACAGTCTAATCCATACTATGACAATTAACAACTTAAATTATTTTAAAAATATGTAAAAAAATATTGGTTCAGTCTTCAAGTTTTATCAGTGCCATATAAAATGGGAGATGAAGTAACATATTTTTTAAAAGCACCATAAAAAATACAATAAATTTCAATAATTAATTTTAAAAGACAAGTAAAAAAATGTATTGAGTTGAGAAACTAATATGTATTTGGATACAATGCAAAAAATATTTTATATCTAAAAAAATTAGCATCTTAAAATACTTAAAAGACATAACAAGTTAGAAAAATGCACAAGTGCCCTCCCCTCCCAAACTATAAGCAAAATTTTAGAGACACACTTAAACTTTAACTTAGTCCTATTACCCCCCTGAACTTATTTTTTCATAATTTAACGCCCCTTCTTTGTCTATGTGGCATGTGGGATCCACGCATGTATTACATACAAAAAGTTAGGCGTGTGGTTAAGGATAAATAAGGTGCATTAAATTACGAAAAAATAGGTTTACGGGGGTAATAAGACCAAGTAAGAATATAAGTGTGTCTCTGGCGTTTTGGTTATTGTCTTTGGGGAGGGGGAATAGTTGTGCATTTTAAATTATAATTTTAATAATTCAAAATATTTATCTAAGGTTTGCTTATAAACAAATAACACACAAACTTATAAATAATAATTATTTTATATCGCCAAATTTTATTATATAATCCGATCTATTAGATTTAGGGATATGAACAAGCTAAAAAAAAATATCAGTATATATTTTCAGATTAAAAGTATTAGTGGAGAAAATTTGAGAGCGATATGTCACGACCCGCTAGCTTCAAGTAAGAAATTCTGATATTCTAGTTCTTTTTCATTCAAAACTTGATTAAAATACTTATATTGCATACATATGACAAAATAAAAAATAATACTCATTTGTTTGACTGTGCAGTTGTGCAATATCTGTGCAAAGTGTGTTCATGCAAGGGGGCCAAATCTTTGATATATTTTTATACCAACTGTATTCATTTAAATGATATTTTTTAAATTTTATTATAGAGATCATTCAAAATAATTTGTTAAAATTAATATCCAAAATTCCAAAGACACACTTAAACTTTTACTTGGTCCTATTACCCCCCTGAACTTATTTTTTTCATAATTTAATGCCCCTTCTTTGCCTACGTGGCATGTGAGGTCCGCACGTGTACTAGATACAATATAATTTAGCTGGTTAGGCCTGTTAATTAGAAAAATAAGGAGTATTTAATTACAAAATAAATAAGTTCAAGCGGGTAATTAGACCAAGTTAAAATTTAAGTGTGTCTCTGAGATTTTGGTTATAGTTTGAGGGGGTACTTGTGCATTTTCCCTAAAAAGTTTATTGACTTTTGAAATTCTATTAGTGCGCATAAATTGAGACAAAAGGAGTAATATATATTAGTTAAAATAAAGCAAAAAGTTTTGTAAATTATAATAATTAATAATTTTATATATTTAAAAGAAATATAAAAGTTAGATTGATTATTAAAATTTTACTACGGTCACATAATTTGATGCAAAGAAAATAATATATATTATTGAAAACTACTTAAAAAAATTATAAATCAAATAATCAAAAACAATGAGAACATCTAAAAATTGTATTAAAATTATTGACTCTTTAAATTCTATGTGAACCATATAAATTATAAATATTATCACAACAGGACCTTTCAGGTCTTGATGATGCCTATTAGATCTAACATACAGGCAAGCCAACCTAAAAACCTTGGCACCTACCCTAATAGCTAAGCATAACAATAGCTACAAACACATAAAATAAGCTAACAACAACCTATCCTAGGACCTGAAAGTCACCTGTGTAGCGCTACTATAGACTCAAAATAAAATAGATATGTCTACAAACATAATAGGATAACAATCTAAACATATAGATCCAAATTACATACAGAAGGCTAGTGTCTAAATACAAAAGACAGTCGTCAAAACAGAAGGAGACTGCAGAATGTCCAGAGTTGCTGATGCTTACCCATGTATTCTAAATCTCCTATGAAACCTTAACTTTACGACTGAGGCTAGTACCTGGACCTACATCATGAAAAGATGTAGAAATATAGGGGTGAGTACCGATAATAGGAAATTAGTAGGCATCATTGGCCAATCGAATGAAGTATTGTAAATATAGAAGGCTCAGATATAGAGAACTGCAGCAAATGTAGCAAATTGGAACTCTGATCAAGGAGTAAGCATGTCGGGAGAATCACCAAACCCCAACTAAGCCAACCCAAGTGGTGTGCAATGATAGTAACTGACGAACATGAGTAGGCGCAAACCATAACTGTCACCGCACTGAGACATACTGTTGTATGCTGGTGCAAGGCGCTAATATCTAATATCTATGCTTGTTTGTCAATTGGGCCTCATAAGCCCTAGAAGGCACACCCACATATAATCTACTTGACAGAATCACCATGGAACTCACAAAACCACAAAATGCAATTCCCAATATCACATGATCCAAGGGTCAACTGTACATAGGTGTAAGGCCCTAGAATCTAAGCCTGGACACCTCCTAATCCCCCATAAAAGTAAAGGGTACATCCACGCATAATCTAGGTGTATGGATCCACAAGTAATCAATTGAGTCCTCTACCTATCCAGTAATCAGTATCACACAGGGCCTCAAACCCTTATAATATCAAACGAGGCCTCGAACCCCCTTCCCAACATGGCCCCCGGTTGGGGCAGTCAACCAGGGCCAGATAGTCTGACAATATAATAATGGTGGGACATATTCACTGTGGGAGAAAGAATCACCCTAATACAATTAGTAGGGCCTCAAACCTAGGAATAATCAACTGGGCCTCGAACCCAAGAATAGTTAATTGAGCCTCGAATCCAAGAATAATTAACTAGCCCTCGAACCTAAGAATTATAAACTGGTGCTCGAACCTTAAAATCGGTATCTGCCACTCAGTATCCCAGTAGTGGTCTTTAGACTCGAACCACGGGGCACGACTTCCAAGTCTCAGACACACGGATGTGACCATCAAAGCTCGAATAACAACGGGGAGCATTATCTAAGACTCGAGATATCTAAATGATCACTTACTCAACTAGGCTATCTGGATCCAGAACTCTAAAGTCATATCATGCCTAGAGTGAACGTAGGCAATGACACTCATAACATATGTATCCCAGATAATCTAACCCATACCATCATATATCACCATCCCTTAGATAACAGTAGCTAATCCCAACGTTAGGTAAGGTTAATAAATGCACAATGACTAACAACTACATGCGAAAGTATATATCTCACAGACAGTCATGCCCACCCAAAGCCAATTACACCATATTCCAGACAATCACAAGTACTCTGAGTAACCATAGGTCTTGAACCCAAGAAAAATCACTCAATGTGGCCTAGCCCCAAATATGTAATCACTGGGGTCTCAGACCTAAATGTAACCAACGGGTATATCACAAGTATCCAGAATAACCAAGTCTAGTAGAGTCATATCTATACTAGAATAATCCAATGTACGGTTGTATCATAGGTATCCCGAACAAATTAGCCAATCAGAATCATATACCAGAGTCAATCCACAATATGGCATATAATCAACAAACAGCTTCACAACCAGCATATCTTAGTAGCATCTAATCACATATTTATACAGTTAGGGGTTACACTAGGATACATACCTGTCTTAGGGCATTAGACTATATTCAGCCTTTACTAGGTCATTTCTTAAGTTCAACAATGCCAGAACAACCATAAGTATCCCAAAAGTAACTGTAGTCACCCCATATGCTATGTACAATAACTATCTAGGAAAGCTGGTATTACTAAGTCAGGACATCAGTGTTTAAATGCATGACAGAAAATATAAATAACAATCAGCCTCATAATATATATACATATCTTACTCAGGACTTCTAACCATAAACTGACTCCCAATATACATGCATTCCATCTCAGTGTAGAGGTAAGAAAAGTATAGCCTACCTGGAAGGCGGATCCACATGTTCCAGATTAGTCCATGAGACTTTTATCCAATCTGACTGACTCTAAGTGCAGCTCAGCTACTATGAATCACAACATAAACACGACTAGCTATAATAATATTATGAGAAATAGGGAAGAATAGGTCAATTATGACTAAAATAGAGAAATTGAGGGCCTCACCGAAAATATCGAATCAACCCCCATAAATTGATCTCTACATCACCCAGAGCCTATAGCCAAAAAATGAGCTCAAAATGAGGCTCAGAATAAAAAGAAAAAGCCCCAAAACAAACAACATTTCTTATCAGAAAGTACCTATATGTACAATAGTTTCTCGATCAAATTTCTTAATAATGTAGTAAAATTAGAAGAATCCAAATATACCATGACTTAGGTATCGAAAAGTAGTATAATTTAGACCCAAATTTCACTTAATTTTGATGAAAACCGGCTGAGATATCACAACTCAAAATTTTCTAAAATCCTAAAATAAATTGCAGCTATATTAATATTTTTGCACCAACCAAAGCTCTATCAATTAATTCTAACATTACCACAATGTGAGCCTCACAAAATACACAGAAGAGACCCAAAGTTTACCAAAACCAGATTTAAAATGGATAAGAAATCACATGTCGAAGTTTTCAAAAGTATCTTCAAAATATAGCTGTAAAAATAGTAATTTTAACCTCAAATGGTATGCAAAAATTGGTTTTCAGCACTTCTATAATGTACCTCTCAGAAAAATACACTAATTTGTCTTTTGAATCACTGAAATCGAACAAATACAAGGGGGAGAAATCATTGATCAAATTGGGTTGCACGTTGTTTACATTTTCTGGAATAGTTTTTGGATAAATATGGGTCCAGCTGCCTCAGCCACATGGCAGTATCTCCTTGGCTAGGGCAGGGCCACCTTTAATTTTTAACACCTGCTTAAACTAAATTTTGATGTTCTAGTGTCACGACCCAAGCCTAAGGCCTAGATGTGACCAGCGAATGGGGAACACGAAGGAACCCTAGACAAGCTTCATAGCATATCATTACACATCCTTGGTCGCAGAAATCATTAAATGACATTTGAAGAATGGAAATAAGGGCAACAAGGACTAAGGGAGAACTTGTCGTAACATAAAGTCAAGAGATAAATAAATCAACTCATAGCATAAATACATAGCTTTGTCCAATAATACCTCAACTACATAGATAATGGCAGGGGACAAGAAATACAATCGGGCTCACCCTCATAGTTAAAAGTATACGATAAAGTAAAGAGAATCTTAATACGTAGCGTAAGAGAGTAATCCTTGTCCCTGGAATGGAGGACTCACCAAAGGCTAACTTGAACAATCCATCTAGCCACAAGAAGAATCAATAGGAGCTCCAGTCCCTAAATGGTGATATCATGTAGGCAAAACTATACATTAGTACATTTGAATGTACAAAGTATGTGGGATGCAATGCAACAAAAGATAAGCATCATAATCCAAAGTGCATAACAATTGTCAATAGGCATTATATATAACAATGTGACATGCATGACCAATACATAAGTAAAAACATGCTTAAGTAACTCATGCTCATATAATATATCATATGTGAAGAAAAGACTAAGCTAGCTTTCCAACCATGGTTGGTTAATGATGGTCATACCCCAATCATCTTAGGTGGTGAAGTACAAACCCCTCACATGGTTGATGATGGTCACACCCCAATCATCCTAGGTAGTGAAGTATACACCCCTCACATGGTTGATGGTGGTCACACAATAATCATCCTAGGTGGTGAAGTACAAACTCATCACATGGTTGATGTTGGTCATACCCCAATCATCCTAGGTGGTGAAGTATAAACCTATCACATGGTTGATGTTGGTCACACCCCAATCATCCTAGGTGGCGAAGTATAAACCTGTCCCATGGTTACCCAAGCTCTTATCCCCCCAGATTGGGCATGGTTTATTGCAACACATTATATAGGATTCATCATAAGCTCTAATGCAATACCTCATGTAGGAATAATCATCATGTAGGAATAATCATGTACTAAGCTCATTTCATAATCATAACATCATTAATATCATATCTCATGCTTTGGACCTTCAGTTTCTCAAGAAAACATAACCGGACATTCTATCAAACACCTTAGGGGTGTGTAATGGGGGTAAAAGAGCATGTAATTCAGAGATAAAATCATGCAGAAAAATCAGTGGTAAAGCCTGTAATCAATACCTTGCAACACACCGAAGACATTCACATCAAAACCCCTCATCAGTTCAAACATTAAATCCAAGATTTGTGGCTCAAACATGCTAAAATAATCATACTTTGATGGACTAAAATCACTATGAAGTAAATTTCTCAATATACAAGACTCACATGTAAAATTAACTTTAAATCATGCAATATTAATTAAAAGAGGATTTAGGCACCATGGTGGAAGGACCCAATAGTTTGATAGCACATACCTTAGCTTTGGAGAGGTTCTTGAAGAAGACTTTAATGGAGACTTAAAGCTTCAATGAAATCCTTGAAGAAATCCTTAAGATTGGTCTTGAGTTTGGAACTTGAATTTAGGGTGAAATATGAGTCTAAATGTTTGAGTGAGTTTTGGGGAATGTTTAGGATGATATGATGGAATCATAAGGCTAAGTATATGTATTATCAAGCATGGGAACCCTTAGGCCAATACTTTAAAAGTCTTGGACTGAAGTCAAGAGAAAATAGGACCAAAACAGACTATTCATTAGAAATTGCATTTTCTACACAGGCGAGTTTTACAAAAATGGACATAAATCCTTCATCCAAACTCAGAATAAGATGAAACAAAGTGCGGTGGAATGCTCACTCATAGGGCTTTCAGTTTTTATGTCATGACCCACCCAGTGCTTTGTATGCTAAGAGATATGCCTCTTCAAACTGGACCCTCCTAAATAGCATATTTTGTGATTTTCGAATTTTGATACGAAACCTCTAAAATTCGGATTAGACCCATTTTCCACTCAATTTGATCCCCTAAACAAGAATATGAAGTTATATTTTCAAAATAACAAATAGATGTTTAGATATGTGAAGAATAAGATTCCGAGCACTTTCGAGGCACATTTTCAGGCACTTTATTTTTAGGGTCGTTTCAATATCTCCCTCTTGGGAACATTCTTCCCTGAATGTAGAAGAGACGTACAAGACAAGAGTAATCATAAACAAATCAGCCCCAATATGAATGCAACATTACATTTAAAACACCATTTTCAAAATCTCAATACAAGTGTAGAATCAACTTGCCAACTTAAACATAAATGCATATGAATGAAATAGGGGATGAAATATAAGACTTAAAATCATAAAAAGGATTTAGCATGTTATCATAAGTTTGATTAGAATAAAAGATATACGGATATTGCTCCTTCATGCCCGCTCCAATTCCCTGAGAGACACATACGAATAGATGACTCTTCCCAAAGGGCCTTGAAGAATACTACATTATTATCAATCCGCTTCCCTACTGATCCATCTAACACCTCCACTGGGACCTTCTCTTAAGTCAAATTACCCTCCTTAACATCCACAACCTCAAAGTATTCTATAGCACTAAAGTCAACAACACATCACATCCACCTAGAAGAATGGCAAACTGGATTAACCATATCTACACCCAAAGGCAATCTTCAAACTTAAGCAACTTTACCAACCTCCGTCTACACTCTTAAGGACTCACAATCCTCAACTCAATTGACAATCTTAAATATACCTAACCCACTTGGTACCATAACCATCATATCCTCCTTGGGAAACAACCTCCACTCTATCATCTTCTGACCCAAGACTTCCAACTCTAATAAGGTGGACTCAAGGTCTTGCCTAATCTAGTCCTCTTATCGCAAGAAGATTTAGAACTATCAAGAACCCTATACTACCATTCTCAACTTCCTTCAACCTAACTACCTATCTAGCCAACCGATGGACTCTACTAGTCTCCTCCTTGCCATCATCAACAACACATGCTAGGCTACATAGAGTATCAACTGCACCACTAGCCTTACCGAAAACAAAACTAATGCACACTCACATTATAATTCTTAAAGACTTCTAACCACCTTCTTGCTACCCACAATGCACACTTACCACATTTAGGAAACAACCTCTCATCCTCTAAGACTTGTAACACTACCCCAAAATGATTCACAAGCTCTAAACAAATCAACATTTCATTACTAGAAATCACCACAAACATGCCAAGGTAGGGTTTTAAGATCCTATTCAAGAAACCCACAATCATTATCGGTGCATGAGTCAACCAAGCAACTCCATCAATACTAATAATGCTCACTCCTAATTCAGAAAGACACCTAGGGATATCACCTACCTTTTTCCTCACTTGGGGACAAAACCCGAACCAAAGATCAATCTTAGAAAAGTGACTAACACATCATAGTTGACTAAATAGATCGACTATCCTTACCCATCATATTACAACCTTACGGATTCTACACTTATTATAAATATGCTATGCAAGTAGCCCAAACTACCCCATGACCCTTAACACAACAAGATAAGTCGTCATCCCACAAGAATACTTATAATATGCATGTGTATACTCTCAAAGAGGCAATAGTTATTTTCCAAATCATTTGAATGCACAATTGGGATTTAAAGTCAAACACCATTCAAAATAATTCATACGTAGGCTCAAATGCCAAAATTATAATTTCATAGTCATAATACTCATGCATAGGAATGATCCATTCATATGCAAAATGATGCAAGTACCCAAAATGCTTAAAGAGCCAAAATCAAAGACATATATGTGATCACAATATTGTCATAACCAACCTTTTATCAAAA